>OMNV01016140.1:27917-59169 GCA_900303265.1 Brotula barbata | reverse complement strand
ACAAATCCAACCCTCCCCCAGGCCCCCACTCTGTCAATGAAATGATGATATGAAGATGTTCAGGGGTGTTATATTTCACTCAGTGCACTGACACAGAGTGATTCTCTCTCACCCTCTCTACATCTTCATGGAACTTCCTGCTTCTAAAGCCAAGGCGCTGATTTTGTCATTTTGCTCCTTCCTCTTTTTACATCACAAGATGAACAGAATGCCACACACACACGGAGGCACATGGTGGACACACACATACACATGAGCTGTGGCTTACATCATTTGCCACTGGAAGTGTTTGGAATAATACTGCAATACAAGTAAACAAGTTTGGCAGTAATCAAGTACAATTAACTGTGTGTGCGTGTGTATGTTTCAGGTCCTGCACAGCATGGTGAGCAATGTGGAGCGGCCGCCCACCACACCAACAGGAAGTCAGCTGATCCTGCGTTGTAAGGACTTCCGGGTCTTCCAGCTTCTTGTTCCTCAGGAGAGAGACTGTTTGGACGTCCACGCCTCCTTGGTCAGATTGTCACGACCAGGTGTGTGTGTATGTGTGCGTCTGTCTGACCATTGAGACAGATGAGTTCCTGCATCTTTCCAGCCCTGTTACTGGGTTGTCATTACAGAATCATCCTGTTCATCTTTCAGTCAGACATCAATGTGTAGACATGTTTACATCAACAAAGCTCTGTGTGACTGAGATGATGCCGAGATTTACACAATGTGAAATAACCTTCTAACATCTCCTCTGCTCGGCTCCTCTTCTTATTTCCTCCTTTCCTCTGCTCCTCTCCTTCTCTCCTTCTCTCCTGTACTTATGTCCTATATAACTCCATACCCCTTGTCTCCCCTCCTCCTCTCATTTGGTCCTCTCCTCTCCTTGTCTCCTCTCCTTGTTGCCTCACCTCTGCTTGTCACCTCTCCTTGTCTCCTTTCCTTAGAGAAGTACTCTGAGCTGTACTGCATGTCCTTTAATCCCAACGTGAACAGAGCGGAGAGGGAGGAGTCATGGAAGTTTATTGACCTTATGGCAGACTATAAGCGGATGGGCGTTCCCAACAACCTGTGGGTTGCTACAGCTGCCAACAGTGAATACAGGGTCGGTTCTGATTGATCCTATATTTATGTAAAATAACTGCAGCTAACCGACAAATAAGTCATGTACTGTTTGTAGGTTAAAGACTTGATATGGACTTAAATAGACTTAAAATATAATAAATTGCTCACTGATCAGCTGCCTAAAGAAATCAAGATTAGCTAAATTCTTCCTGATTGCTGCAATATTTTCACACTGTATCAACCCATTTTTATTATTGTGACATACATGGTGCAAGTATTTTGAAGAGGATTACAAAGAGATCATATGTTTAAGGAGAGAGGTATGAGAGAATCATTTGTGCTGTTGGTTTTACTCCTGCACCTCTACAGCCACAAATTCATTTGAAGCAGTGTGGAGGTTTGAATACCGTTTATGCTCAGGATCTTTTCAAGGTCAGAGATTAGATTGTAAAGTTGCTTGCTATATCTGACGACGTACAGCATAAATCCACCCCCCAAAGGTGGACTGTACAAAGAATGTTGGACTCACAGTCAGGCTCCCTGCGTATGAAAAAATATATACGGTATTACACAAAATGAAAGTTTTTGTAATCATTTCATTGTTGTCTAATGAAAAAATGTCTATTCAAATTAAACTGTTATTTTAAAATACAAGAAGCTCTTTTCATTGTTAAATGTCAGCCCGATGATGGTTCTGTATTTTCCCTCTTGTTCAGGTGTGCGATACGTACCCATCAGAGCTATTTGTCCCAAAATCGGCCACGCCTGCTGTCATCGTGGGAAGCTCCAGGTTCAGGAGTCGAGGACGCTTTCCTGCTCTGTCCTACTTCCACCAGGACACACTAGTGAGTGTGAAACACAGACACGCTCACGCAAAGATGTACACATTGTTACAATATGTTTTTCTTCCTATCTTAATAACATTAATATATACATCCAATTTTGGATTGTGAAAGTGAGGATGGTGCTGAAGAAGGTGGGACTCAGAGTGATGTTTTGTTGTCATACAGGCTGCAGTGTGTCGCTGCAGTCAGCCTCTTTCAGGCTTCAGTGGACGCTGTCAGGAGGACGAGTTGATGCTGCAGGCTGTGATGAAGTCAAACCCTGGAAGTGACTTCATCTATGTGGTGGATACCAGGCCTAAGGTAACACACACACACACACACACACACACATCTTCACATCTTTGTCTAGAAGCATCAAAAACATTTATTTCTTTTAAAAAATAAGCTGAAAACAATACTGCAGATAAAATGTTCATAATTCGTCTGTATGTGCTTGTGTTTCCAGCTAAATGCAATGGCCAATCGAGCAGCAGGAAAAGGCTACGAGAGTGAAGATCACTATACCAACATCAAGCTGCAGTTCATCGGCATCGAAAACATTCACGTTATGAGGAGCAGCCAGCAGAAGATCATAGACGGTCAGGAAGAAACATGAACCAACAATGGAGAGTGAGATAGAAAGGTTGTCTAACAAAAATATACTGCTGTCTGTGGGTATGTGTGCGTGGGAATGTTTGTGTGTTTATAGTGGGTGAGATGCGCTCTACAACCATGTCTGACTTCCTGTGGGGTTTGGAGAACTCTGGTTGGCTCAAACATATTAAGGCTGTGCTGGACGCTGGAGTCTTCATAGCCAGGGTGCGTACACACACACAAACACACAACATGCTGTTACATCAGAACACTCACCACAAGTCTGTTTATATCTCCATATGTTGCATAACATATTACCATATTCAACAACCTGAAACTTCACTTTAACATTTTTGACATTTCAGACTTCAGTGGCAGGTAGAACAGCTAAACTCTAACTGAATAAAAAAAACAAAACAATGAAGATTTTGATCATCTTGATTGTACTTTTTAACTCTCATCCTCTCTGTCTACGAGACTGACACAGATGAAGTCAGGTTGTGAGGGATTGTGTCGATAAGAGACATTCTGTCCACTCTATCATAGGTTCAAAGAAACATTCAAACTAAACAAAGTTTGAGTCCAGGAGGGGATCTTTTAAATCTGTCTCTTTTTATTGTGTATGTTGCCAACAGGTGTTGTGATGACTAATTTGCTGTAGTGGATAAAGCACCTCAAACTTATTGTAGTAAAGTTGCTACCTTACTTTACACTGCTGCTGATATGTTTTTGTGCATCTGTGAGGTATTGATGGCAGATTGATGAGGTGTTGGCGAGGTTTTGACAGCTCTGAATATCTCTCAGGCTGTTGCTGATGAAGGTGTCAGTGTGTTGGTTCACTGCTCAGATGGTTGGGACAGAACAGCTCAGGCCTGCTCCGTAGCAAGCGTCCTGCTGGACCCCCATTACAGGACCATCAAAGGATTCATGGTAACACACATACACTTACTGCAGTAGTAAAATCCTTAAATGTATTAAGTAAATGTCAAAGACAGTAATTTTTACTTGATTTATGTAATATTAATAAAACGTATGATATAATTATTCAGTAACTAACAGAAAAGGGATGAAAAAAAGAAGAGAAGAAAATCCTGCCTTTCTCCTCATTTACTCCTCTTCCTCTCTTGGTGTCCTCTAGGTGCTGCTAGAGAGAGACTGGGTTTGTTTTGGGCACAAGTTCTCCCACAGGTCTGTTTATTTCCTGCTCTGCACAGACAAACATCATTCATCACATATTCATTTTAAGCAGGGCAGCAATACAAGCAGTCTCACAGATCATAAACGAGCAATCAGTCATCAAAAAATCAAAGAAGACCGGACATTCTTGTGTCTTAATGAGCTGGATTGATGCTCTCTGTTCTGTCCCACAGGTACGCTCACCTGGACGGGGACCCTAGGGAGGTGTCTCCAGTCATAGACCAGTTCCTAGAGTGTGTGTGGCAGCTGTCTGAGCAGTTCCCCTGTGCCTTTGAGTTCAATGAGCGCTTCCTCATCGCTATACACACACATGTCTACTCCTGCCAGTATGGAACCTTCCTGGGTAACTGCCAGAAGGAGCGCAAAGACATCAGGTGCGATACACACACACACACACACACACACACACTCACACAGATAACAGTGTCTCATAGCATCACCGTCAAAAACTGTGACTCCTCTTGGACTCCACAACCTCTGATCATATCTCACATGGTTCAATGAAGTCTATCATCCAAATTGGCAAAAAGCACACGCACGCATTTTGGACTGAAATGGAATCTAACCCAGATTTTGTTGAGCTCCTAAAATGATTTTCTGTTTATGTGTATGTGTTGTCATCAGATTGAATGAGCGCACTCACTGTGTGTGGCCTCAACTGTGGAGGGACCGAGCTGGGTTCACCAACCCTCTTTACAAGGCCGAGCAGAGCCAGAGCCAAGGCCTACTGAGACCCAACACCTCCCCCTACTGCTTCAAGTTAGTCACTACAACACTTTCCAACTCAATACCCTTTCTAATCCATATTCTTAATTTATTTATGTCTGATAGGTGTAATAGAAATAAACTTAAAAATGCTGTTCACATTTATGTGATATCAATTGTGCTGTGATTACAGAAATTAGAAATATTGTGATGGGTTCTTTTTTTCTTTCTGTATCGTGCGAGCTTCTTATGATTCATTAGCAGAATAAATGTGGTGGACTAACATGATCTGTTCTTAACATTCAGAATGTGGAAAGGTCTCTACAACCACAATGAGAAGTCAACGCTTCCTCAACAATCACCTGCTGATCTCCTGTCTGCCTTGAAGGAGGAGTCCCAGCAGCTCGAGGAGGAACTGACCAATCAGCAGGAGGTACCTCAGGGAGGAACCGCCCACCACCACCCGGGCTCCAGACAAGGCATACAACACACTAATACACAAAAACACCCCTAGATCCAGATACTAACCCACATCTACAACCCAGAAAACATGGCGCGGCTTCAGTTGTGTTGCGATCCTTGGTATAGAGTTAGCAGTGAAAACGTAACATTCTACATTCACAGCAGTGAACCACGTGTAGGGAAGACACCATGTAATATCTCATCACACCAGCAGGGTAGTGACAGAGACACAGAACAGACTGTAACCAGGAGATCATGATGCAGCAGAGTGACCTCACCTTGACCCCTAACCCTGAAATGATTACACACACACAAAAAACACAAACCTCAAAATTTTTACACTCGTCAGCCGGAGATCTGATAATGTCTGGGGAACAAGAAGAGAGAAGTAAAGGCTAGATGCCACAACCTGCGTGCATGTGTGGATTTGCATGCTGCAGTCCTGTTTCTTTCCAGGTTAAATATTTGTAAATGTTTGAGGCTAATTTGAGATCTGAACCCATGCTTCATGAACTGACCAATTGTACGTGTTACGTGCAGTAAAAATTAAGGATAAACAAGGCGTAAACGCAGCTCTGACTGAAAGAAGCGCGTTTCTTTGTCTCCATCTCAACAGAAGCTCGCAGCTCTGACAGGGAAACCGATCAGGAGGGAGAAGGTCGAGGTTCCGAGGAGGAGGAGGACTAACCAACTGTGGGAGAGATACTGCGGACCAGACCCACCAACAACTTACACTTATCCAATCAGCAACCCCATACAGGTCAAAAGCCACACCCACTCTTCTGAAGCAGCCAAACAGAAGGAACCCAGACTCACGTTGCCTTTAAGATCGCCTGTCAAGGTTAGGGGTCACGATCCTGATGACCTCTCCATCTACAGTGACCTAGAGTCTGGGGTGGCTGACCTCAGCAGCCGTTCATCCAGTGGAGGGGATGAAAGCAAGGACCCGGACTCAGATGAGGCTGTCTTTAACACTGCCTGACTGGGACAGGAGCCCTGCTGAAAGAGTTGAATATAAAAAAATAAAAAAAAAGGAAAAAAAACCCAACACAGACCACCAGGTCCACAAGTAAACAGGTTATTGACAAACAGAACGATTTAATATGATCTCATCTTGCAGATGAATCAGAGCATATAAGAACAAGAGCTCAACTCACGGCTTTCAAAGGGAGAAACTTTCAGAGGAATGAAACGATACTGGATCCGTTCTTCTCTGTTACTTTTAGAGTTTATATCTAAGTTTCTGTTGCACACTTTGTTTTCATTTTACATGTGGGTGTTGAGTTACTGTAGTTTTTTACTTTATGATCTGTCAGGGATGATAAAACCTCTGATCAAACGTAACTGCACAAAACAAATCGCCACAATGACTCAAATCTATGCTATATATTCCATAAATATGCCGAAATATTGATTAAATTATAAGAGAATTGTAAAATAATTCAGTAGTTGGCAGTAGAGGCTTTGTGACTGATCCTTGCTCTCTGTCTTCCTTTGTCCCTTGTCTGCCCTGGGACGAGTCTCTGTTTAATCAAAAAGAAATGAAGGTTTAGGTGATGTTTTCTGATGAAAACCTTTATACAATCAATTTATGTAGATTTATGATAGTTTCTGTTGCATTATGTTGTTTACATGAGCCAACACGGAATTCAGGAGAAGATAAGTACAAACACACCAGGAGTCACATAAACATTCCTTGCTGTGACAGCAGGTTGGTGGTTCCAGTTAGGAGTTTTGATCAGTAGCAAAAAAATCAGAGCAGAGTTTCTGTGCGATATGATGGTTTATAGATTGTCAGTCATCCAGGTTTCCCGTAGGCAGACCTGTCAAATCTCCACACATTCAATGCTTCAAACTCTGCTGTTTGATCTTCTCAAAATGTAATCACTTACACACTGGAGCCTCCCTGCCCCGGAGCGACTTTTGGCTTCATCACAGATTAATTTTGTTTTTAGTGGCTCATATCCCTTGGCTTTATATGTTTACAGTTCAGACCAGAAACAAACAGTCACAGTTTCCAACATGAATCAAACACTGTAAAGATATACATGAAGGCCGTGCGCGTAAGGAAATTCTAGTCCTCGCATTTCATCCATTATCTAAACCGCTTATCGAAGTCGGGGTCACATTGGGGCTGGAACCTATCCCATTGGTCACCAGGCAAGGGGCAGGGTACAACCTGGACAGGTTGTCAGTCCATTGCACAACCAACATATACAGTAGAGACAGTCAACTCACTCATACAGCTATTCACACCCATGGTCAATTTGTATACTCCACCTAACCTGCATGTCTTTGGAGGTTTGGAGGGAAGCAGAGTACCTGGAGGCAACTATCACAGACATGAGAACATGCAAACTCCACACAGAATATAAAGATTAATTAAAAAAATAATTTATTCCATAATTTTTACATTTGAGGTTATAATTAAAAATTTTGGGGGGCATTTTAATCTTTTCAAGATATTTTGACTAACTATATAATTTTCTGAGACACCAAAACACATTTTCAACTTCTATATGTTCCAAACTGTAGAAACGCTGTGGACCAGAATGCAGGATTGATGAGGTCACCATCTGAATTTGCAACAGCTACAGCAAGATTTTCATCTACAAAACATCACCCTTTGATTTAAACAATGTATAGATTTATGCAGCTGAAAGCAGCAAAGGTTAGAGTTTAGGCTGGTTATCCTACAAACTGTCTGCAACGAAACAAGCGGGGCAAAATGTGAAAACTATTTATTTATTATTTATGATTACAGCAAAGACTGAGATTTTTATTTTATGATGGTTTGTGACATTCTGGATTTTATCTTCAGAGAACTCGTCAGATCTAGTTTCAAGCTGCTTTGATGTTTCAGATGTGTCACAGAGTGTATGTATGAGTTGACATCTTTCCCTCAGTGTAACATTTCCAAAGAGGGGCTTTATGGGAAGCTTTGACTTTGTCTCCCTCTAAGTCTCATGTGTCCTGTTGGTGCCCACTGTTTGCTAGTGTTGCATTTTAACAGTGCACTTACCCCACAAACATCACTCGGTGTGATGAAAACTGATAAACCTCAGCTGAATCTGCTGAACTGTAAATCTCAAAATCATTTTACTGAAGCCTGTGAAGTGTGTGTGCGTGTGTGTGTTCTGTACCCACTGATGTAAATGAACAATAAATGAACCGATAAAGGAAACAGGAGTTGCGTTTTTATGTCTGTAGTCTTTAATATGGCAGCATGTAAACAAGTGTATTACATATTAATGCAACCATATAATATCATAGGGGTTTTCGTGGACTCTGTGACCTCTGAACTCTTCTAAATTTCCTTTAAAACAGTTTCAGTCTCCTGATTTGTTTGTTTTTATGTTCATGCCCTGCATTGTGATCAGATCTCAGCAGGACTGTGATTCGCCATCATGATTTTCATCCATTTAAGAAAAACTCTCAGGAGTCACTGTTACAGAGTCGGGCACAGAACCTGAGTAAATGAGGCACAGACATGTTTTCAAATTATGGATGTGATCACATCACAACCTTCTTTAATTCCTCCATATTTACCTCTCTAAGCCATGTTTCTTACCTTTGTTATTATCAGAGAAAATTCAATTCACTAGGGTTCAATTTTACATAAATACAAAGTAGGATTAGATTCAGTGCAAAGCATGATGGTTACATCTACATACAGCTTTACTGTGTCTGAGAAGTAAACATATTGTACATATCAATGTAAGCATATTAAAATCTGTAGTCACAGTTCGGCATTATTCAGCAATGATCCTCGTAATCATCGAAGAGTGCCTGTAAGATCTGAAGTATGAGCCTGACGATCCGTTCATTCCTTTTGTATTTCAAGGTTTACGATTGCTTTTGACAGAGGAATAAATCTGTCCTCTCTCAGTACAATCATCTTCATCTCCTGCTTCATCATCTTCTTCCTCTAGCTCTCAGGAGAAGAAAAGCTGCTGACAAAGTCGTTGTGTTTCCTCTGGACAAGACACTTCGTGGCCGATAGTTCGAGGGTCGGAATAGATCTCATAGTCATTTCCTCCCTAACAAACAAACACAGATGTGATTTTGGGGCTGCTGTGATATTGCAGTTTAAAGATTACAGAGCTCATTGTACTAGGACTGCTGCTTCTGGATTTTCTCATCAGATTATTTCAGATAAGTATGTGGAGGATTAATGCAGGGGTGTCAAACATATGACCAGTGGGTCGGAACTGCCATGTTTGTGACTCATTCCTGAGCATGCAGGGGGACTTTCTGAGCACAGAACTTGCTCACTGTCTCTACATTACGCTCTATTTCTGCTCTGTGGACTCGAATGATGAAAAATGATAACTACATCAAGGGGACGTCTTTGATTCACACTTGTTTACAATACATTTTTGGTTTGTATTATATAGTTTTAGTACCAAAATACTATTTTTGACATTATTTAATAATAATGCTATAAAGATACTAACTGAAAATGTGTTCTAATCCTGACAAATATGCATTGGTTTTACTGGTCGGGCCCACTTGAGATCAAGTTAAGCTGTGTGGCCCCTGAACTAAAACAACCATGGATTAATGAATACATTTTAGTGTTGCTCTGTGTGTGTGTGTGTGTGTGTGTGTGTGTGTGTGTGTGTGTGTGTTTCCAGACACTCACAGGTTTGGTTTTGTCTCCAAAGAAGTGAATAGTGGAGAAATTGTCTTTCTCAATGATCCCAAGACAGAATCTCTTATCCCAACCATCAGGAAACACATCAAAGCTAATCTGGCCCCCTGCAAAGAGGAGGAGGGGGGTCATTAGCATTCTCTATATATACAGTAAGACAAAAAACAAACATCCAATGGTACAACTGTGTTGCTGTGTGATGTACATACATACACTTCTCGTCAATCCACATAGAAATTCAACAACATTGTTATCTACTAATCTAATTCACCCCTTGAACATAGAGGCTGAGCTGAAATCACTTTTATTTTTTATAATGGAAAATAAATCAACTAATGTCTCATTATTATTTATTATAAACATAACAACAAGCATTTTAATCCTCCTGAGTGTTGCTGTCATTTTTCCACTTTTTAACTTACCGATGGAAAATGAAAGTCCTTTTCCTTTGAATTGTTCCTTCAACACAGAGACAAATTTCTCTCTGATCTTCTCTTTCTGTCAGGACCAAACATAATAGAGCTAAAATCATCTCACACACATCTCTTTATTACAAACCACAGTGCTTGTGTATTACCTGGTCCAGCTCGTAGAACTCTTTCCTCTCTTCATACGAGCAGCTGCGTCCTATAGGTGAGACGTTCAGCATGCCATTACGAAATTCTATGAATGTTCCCCTGTCAGAAATTAAAGTTACTTTGAGCTGAAACGACCTCTGAGCCTTCTGACACTATCAGCTTCACCTGCCTTTGTTCCTGCTGGTGTGCTTTGTTTGTGTCTGTACCCCATGTTAGGCAGTTTGATTTTGACCATGTACTTTTGTGTGTTTTTCATGTGAGTTTTATGTGTGTACTTCTTTTAAGCATTTCATCTTGTAGTTGTATACAAGATGTGGCCATGTAGTTGTGTGTGTGTGTGTGTGTGTGTACTTAAGCAGATTAATCTTGGCAATGTAATTGAGTGTGTTTTATGTGTTTAACTTTTTCAGACCACTTGATTTTGGCCATGTAGATTTGTGTGTTTTGCATGTGCACCTCTTTCTAGGCAGTTTGATCTTCGCCAGGTAGTTAAGGCAGAAGTTGATGAAGTCCTGCAGCAGCTCCTCCCCCAAGTGGGCTTGGATGGACTGACAACGGAACAAAGACAAACAGGGAATCTTTACAAGAGTGAAAATCACAACCCATATGTGTGAACTTCACAATTGTTTTGTACAGCTAAGAACTTGTACACTGCTGTATGAGCCGTAGTACAGTTTAAGTACTGAGTGTAGTTTAAGGAAAACAGCTAAGGGTTATTCAAAGGACTATAATGGAGAAGTCATTTATAAAAATATAAATTGTAGAAAAGTTGTCGTAAATAAATCCTAAAGTAAATCATAGTAAGTTCTATTTTTCAAGTCATGACATTTTAAAATTTTCCTTAAATTTTTCTTAATTCTGGACGTGTTTTACCC
Source organism: Brotula barbata (assembly GCA_900303265.1). Lineage (NCBI taxonomy): Eukaryota > Metazoa > Chordata > Actinopteri > Ophidiiformes > Ophidiidae > Brotula > Brotula barbata. The sequence continues at coordinate 48,227 of OMNV01016140.1, read as the reverse complement.
ACGTTTACCCAGAATGCTTCTTTAGTAAGTTGTTATCTTTGATCTTTTCACTGAAATTTGTTGTGTTTATGAAGAACAGCCCTTTGTTTCAAAGGCTTTCACGTGGATCTTACCTGGATAGAGTGTAACTGTCCATCCTTGTAGGCCACCAGACCATTCTCAGCAAACACATAGTCCACTCTATTGATAACTGTGCACACACGCGCACACACGTGCATGTGCGTACACAAGAGAGGGAGAGGGAAAAACAAACAATCATAAGAATAATAAGCAAATGATGAGAAACAAATGAATTCAGTTTTCCACATCAGACAGGTTCCTCTCTCAGGTCACAGGACAGAATGCACCAGCAGGCCCCAACACTCAGTAAACAGGAAACGTGCATGTCTTTAAGTCCATGTCCCTGTCCATGTGTCAGAAGCTCCACCGTGGTCTCACCATCATCTCCCAGCTGTTCCTTGATCTTGATGAGGTCTGAACCCCCAACCACTCCGACCCGAACCCGAGTCTTCAGTGTCCGTAGGAAGTCTGACATGACTGGAGTTACCCTCTGAACACACACACGCACAAACAAAAACACAATGATTTGCGATGCATGGCTGTCATTCACATTCATAGGGAGAAAAGGTTAAACATTAACAGTAACAGGAATCCCTTGGCAGGGAGGTAACAATTACTGTTTACATAATGAGGTGAGATGAAATTTAACGATCCCACAACAGGGAACTTTTTATTGGCTAACCACGGTAAAATTCCTGAGAGTTAGCATTACCTTGTCACATTTTAATTGTCATTAACACTGTTCAATTACTGCACATTGAAAAACTCAAAGTAAAGACTATCTAGCAGGCAGCATTAGTCACAGGCACACAGAAGCAGGTGTGCATGTGGAGTATGCAACTTTGTTGCATTCTGTCGTTGTTTGTTGAAATAGCATCATGGCATAAAGCAGTAGCAGGAGATTCTTCCCAAAAAGCAAAGATCGTCACTTGAGGACTGTCCCATCAGACTGTAAAACATTTAAGCATAACAGTTGATGCAGATGATTCTCAGTGATTACATTAATAATTTCACCAGGATTGCACACTTTCACCTCCGAAATACAAAAGGAAGACTGTTCCTCAGGTTGGCAGATTCATAATTAATGTGGTCGTCATATCCATACTTGCTAACTGTAATATACTTTTGTCCGTCTTATGTTCAACTGCTCTGAAAAAATTGCAGCGTGCAAAAACTGCAACGCCTGTAAATTTGAACCATGTACTCCAATCCCATCTTCCCTATATTGGCTTCCAGTCGCACTTAAAGCACTGTGCAGTGACCGGGGGCTCTGACAGCTGGATCAGGAGCAGACTCATGTAAAGATAAGTAATTAAACTAGACGTTTTCACTACAACTACATTTCATCTGTGGCACATATCACTCTTTTATAACACGCTAATTCGCTGCAAAAGACAAACATGTACCCCAGGTGTTTACATTCCGTCAGACACCATCTGTGGCTAATATTGGCACAGCGTTTGTGTCCTTGCCCATTTGTATAAAAACACTAGTGGCCCTTTGTATGTTAGTGAAGTAAAAGTTATTAATAGCTAGCACCGGGCGCGGAGCGGAACTAATGTTCTGAGATAGTGATGTTCGCGAACACATCGTCACGCGAACAAAATACAACGTGGAGCCGGAAGTTCAGCATAGCGTTTACGTCTGACGATACAGTTTCATTGAAATACTCAATCTGTACCTGTCTGGCAGCAGTCAGCGTCCCGTCCACATCAAAGAGACACAGCGTGCTGGAGTCCAACATTTTCCTTTCCTCCTATCTGTGTTTACTTACTGTTCCTACTCGCTTTCTCTCTTTTTCTTTCTTTCCTTCTTTTTTTTCCGTCTTCTTCTTCTTTTTATTTCGGATGGCAAACACCGAAGTAGTGCATTAGCGCCACCAAGTGGTAAGCAGTGGTGTGGATCGAAATCTTGCAAACAGTACAGACTGAATAGTGTACCTACCGTTCATGATAAATGAACTGCTATCGCGCTTTTTTTTCAAAGCCTCACATTTAAATACAGACATTCGCACACCGAGGTAACAATACAAGGTCCACTTGCTTGTCGAAAGCAATTTTGGTTTCGGGTCTTGCTGTATGGATGAACAGGGGAGCGAACCGGCAACCCTTCGATCACCAGTTCAGATCTCTAGGTCCAAATCTCGGTTTCCTTTCCTGTTTCTTCCTGTAGATCTCATTTTACCCGCGGTTTTGAATGTTACAGAACCATCATGCACATTTTCTTTCTCCCACTGATTTTTCCTTCAGACTTTGTTTAAGTATGCTTTCCATCACTGACTTGCTGTAATGCATATTGATATCCACATTGTTCTTTTTTGTGACTTATTTTGCAAGTTTGTCTGCTAATTTATTTCCTTTCAAACCTACTTGTGCCATGTCCCCTCCCATCCACGCAGACGCACTCAAAACAGTCAATCCCATTATTTGGATTCTATATGGGGTATATATAGATCAATTCCTAATCACACTCTACTCTCTGGACGTAACTTTCCGCAAATGTCTAATTTCTTCATGAGATTAAAATTGCAGTCATTTCACTGAATACACAATATTGTGCACTGCATTGTTGTATGTGTATGTATACATACATTTGTGTGTATGTGTGTATATAGTATATTGTTGTATTCGTTGGTTATAATATAATTTTATATTATATCATGTTATATTATGCTATATTGTTCTGTACTATGCTTCTTTTAACATTATTTTTGTTGTTTTTGTTGTTATCAGCTACTGGATGACTTGAATTTCCTTTGGGATTAACAAAGTATCTATCTATCAATATTCTCTTGTCTTATCTTGTCTTATCTTGTGTTATCTCATCTTATCTTATCTTTTCTTATCTTGTCTTATCTTGTCTTGTCTCATCTTATCTAACAGTGCTAGTAGTAGAAGCTCTTGACTCTTTCACTTAAAAATGTATAGTAATACCATGAGGACATACAATTCCAGTGTGAGTATAAAATGCTACATTCCAATTTCTATACAGGTAAAATCAGTATGATTGGCGGTTCACTATGATATACAGCATTTATACTGTATTGGTCACTGTACTGTTCACTGACATCACTGGTGACGCCACTTATGACTTTTTTGATGACATCGCTCATTTGATGATGTCATCTCCCAACTCCTGTTGTGACTTACTTTTTTATTGATGCTAGGCAAACTAGTCTATTGGTTAATCACTGCCGCCTAGTGTATTTGTCCACCTGTAGCAAATGTAACGTAATGCTGTAGTATCTTCTGTTCTCATTATTTATTCAACATTCATGTATTTACATTGCGCACTACCATTTCACTGTCACTTTCTATTGTATTGTACACCCTTTCCTTATGGTCATACATACATATATATATATATATACAATAGACTAGGTTTTTATTCTGTTGTTTGTGTTTTTGCTCTAAATGTCACTTTTTCTGCCTGTACCTTTGGCCTCTGTAGCAAGCAAATTTCCCTAGTGTGGGATCAGTAAAGTTAATCTCATCTCTTCCCATCTCACATGTGTTATAAAATAGGATATTCTAGTATTACAATGATATTTCCAGTGTATATCATTATGATTTTCCTTTGTTGTTTTTGTTTGGTTTATTATGCTTATGCTATTGTGCTTCTAATGGAGTTATGAGATTTATTTTCTATGCACACATGAGAACTGCTATACCTATTTCAGCAGGGACTAAGTTATGGAGAGTACATGTGCTACAAACATTTACCTCCAAAATGTGGAATACTTTTTCATTTGTAATGTAGTTGCCAGCAACCCCCAATGCACTCACCACATGTGAATCTGCCCTAAAGACAAAAGGCAGAGGTGTTAAAGCAGCTTAGTGGGAATCCAACAACTTCACCAATGAGATCATCACATCCACCTTCTTGGCCACGTTGTCTCGCCACATGATGATGGTCTGACACTGAGAAGAAAGTTGTTATTTGTTTATTTCTAAAATGTTTTCAAATTACATTTCTATGAAGTTTACTTTTGTTGTTGATTTGTTTGTATTTATCACTTATTAATTTATGATTGAATTGTTGAGCTAAGACACTTCTGATTAACTTTTTGGAGGTTAAACTAAAACACAACAATATGAAACAAAGGCTGGTAAATTTGGACAACCAATAAACACATACAAAGTTTTATCCAGTGGCTCTTGCAATGTTAGCGAGGCAAGTCTGAAGAATATATAAAAGAGAGGGAAGCAGTTTTGTTTTATTTTGGTCCCTATACTACTATACTAACAAGACAGATTCAGTTGTGGCTTGATCAGCCTTGGTGGAGGTATGGCCATCTAGTTATACAGAGGAAAACTCTGAGCCACTTGTTTGGATCCTCATTGTGATGTGTTTTCACTGACAGGCCTAGAAAATTAAATTATTTTCCGTAAATGTTTGTCAATTAGAGTTTTTCCGGGTGTGAATGAAGAACTAACAAAGTCACAGTGCAAAAATGAAACTGGATCTGGCTTCTGTACTGTCGTATGTATATAAATTGAGTAATTTATCACCATAGTCTCACTGTGAAAACAGTCAGAGCAACAGACACAGTGGTGCAAGAGTGCAAATATTCTCTTCCCCTGAGGCAAATTCAGCAAAACCAGAAAGGTGGCACTTCCTTAAGCGCAGCTATGAAAAGTATGGAGCGCAGGTCAACTGTAAGATTTAACTGAATGCTCACTGTTGCGATAAGCACATATAACTGTTTAGATGACATCCTAATGCTTTTAAAATGGCTATTGAGCTTATATTTCGGAAAGAAAAGGCTAAAACAGGAAGTGTTTTTATTATGAAAATTAAATCATCAACTTGAGTTTGGTCTTGTGACTAAAGCGACGATTTTTTTTTGTTGTTGTTACATGGAAAACAAGCTCAAGTGAACACTAAGCATTCATTGATAAATAAAATCTTCTGTTTTCGTCCTCTTCGTCTAACAAAGGGCATTTTCGCGCCGTGTGTTTAAAAGTCCAGGTTCGACCAATCAGATTACATGTGGTGCTTACACTCTTGATGTCTATGCCGATGGTCTGCCACCAATCACAGCCCCGTATCGCTGCTGTGTCCCGCTTTGAAATTTAAAAGCGTAGATTGGGCCAATCAGCTGCGCCAGGGGTGGAGTTCTGGAAGTACTTGTAGCCAAGTTAGATTGACCGGCACGCAGTGACAAAACAGTTGGTCCGTCTTCCTCCTTCAGTCGTGAAGGAGTGGAGCTGCCCCAAACAGGTAAGGAGGGGCGCATTTATTAAACTGTTTTATATGTATCTTAAATACGCGAGTCTTTATTTTCCCGTAAACTGCTTCTCCCGTCTGGGTAATATACAGATTGAATTCGTAACAGAATTTATGAGTTTGTTTGGGTGTTCCGTCACAGGCGTTGTAGTTTAAGCTGTTGAGCTTAGTGCGCACCATGCATTTCGAACGCCATTTGGTTTGGTAGCTTAGCGCGCTAGCAGACGGTAGCTCCGACATTTTAAGCTTGGAATGTCCCCCGGTCAAAACATATACATAACACGATATTTATGCACTTAATGTGCCTTTTCAGTTGTGTTTGTAGAGCAATGGCTACTTTGTTAGAACTTTTAGCACAGTTTGGTTTAGGCGGGAAGATACAAAATGGAGTCGCGTCCCACAGAGGCAGAAAGCCGATTACAAACTTAAAACGTACGCCTGCCCGCTCCCTGAACTACATTAGGTGCTGTGTCTAAGTATTACCGGGTCGTCTCTTTCTCAGACTCGTAATGTGACTCAGCTGTCGTCTGTATCTGAGTTTGTCTTAAATTAAAGGCGGAAGTAGCTGCTGACACGCAGTGTGGTGGATGTTTGGCTTGTTGTGTTAATTATTTTAATCACCGTTTGCAGAGAACGATGAGATCCAAGGACCCCAATAGGCCCAGAGGGAAGATTTCCTCTTATGCCTTTTTTCTCCAGACCGCTCGTGAAGAGCACAAAAGGAAGCACCCTGGCACAGCTGTGAATTTTGCAGAGTTTTCCAGGAAATGCTCAGAACGGTGGAAGGTAAAGAGGATACAGCTTATGTCACACATACTTATCCTGGCAGTAGAAGCAAAAATGTCTACACCACAGACTGCAAATATTTATAATCTCACAGTAGTAATTTTCTCCCCCAGACAATGTTGCCCAAAGAGAAGGCCAAGTTTGAGGAGCTGGCCAAGAATGACAGGGTCCGGTATGATCGGGAGATGAAAACATATGTCCCTCCCAAAGGTGCCATGAAAGGCAAGAAGAAGAAGGATCCCAATGCTCCCAAAAGGCCACCGTAAGTTCTAAGGCTGGCAACATTAGTGCCATTTAACATTAGTCTTTCTGTTGCTCACTTGTTGTTGTTGGCATCATTGTTGTTGCAATCAGCTACTGGATGACTTCAATTTCCTTTGGTGTTAATATGTATCTATCTTTACCCCATCCAGCTCAGCTTTCTTTGTCTTCTGCTCTGAACACCGCCCCAAGATCAAGGAGGAGAACCCTGGTATCTCAATTGGTGACATTGCTAAGAAACTTGGAGAGAAGTGGTCTACACAGACTGCCAAAGACAAAGCACCATTTGAGGCCCAGGCTGCCAAATTGAAGGAGAAATATAATAAGGTACACATCGCCTAAGACGTGTTAATCCCCTCAGGTGATCACCTGGATGTTTTTTTAGCTACTTAGCTGACAAATTGCTGTTTTGTTTTAGGACGTTGCTGCATATCGTGCCTCTGGTGGACTAGGGAAGAGTGATTCTGGTAAGAAGGGTGGTCCTGGCAGGCCTAAGAAAGCAGAACCAGTTGATGACGATGATGATGACGACGATGATGATGACGATGACGAGGAAGACGATGATGACGATGACGACGATGATGATTAGGCGATTTATTTACAACAGATGTGAATCTGCAATGCATTGTTCAGCATAATGTTTGTTGGTGTGGATGATTGCTCCCGTATAGTCTGCTGTCCCTGTTAGTCTTCTTCTATAGGACATCAGACCCATTTTCATTCAGGGATTTAGTTTGTCTTCAGTCACTTAGATTCCCCCTGTAATGTCTTTGTTTAATACTGTCTCTGCTGAGGTCAGATATTACAGCTCCTTGTATTCACCTGGCAGCCAGAGGAGAATTTCATGCATTTAAAAGTTTCAATGGCCTGAAACTCCTGTATAGGCAGTGGACAGCAGCAAATCGAAGTTTTAAAGTTTTTATTTGTTTTCTGGAAGCACTGCTCAAGTTTGTTTGTGGTGGTGTTTTCTTCACTGTTTTACGACGAGGGGTTATCTGTAGTTTAACAGGACTGTTCGCATCAATTTTTAACGTGAAAATTTCATGTAGAATGTTTTGGGTTTTTTGTAATAAAATTTTGTGTATTGATTAACTAGTCTTGGGTACTGAGTATTACAAAAACATTTGAATGAAGCCTTGTATGGCTACTCATACCAGATTTGATTGGTTAAACTGAAATGGAACCTAGGATTACCTATTTAATGTAGAAACAAGTTGCCAGTGGAAGCCAACTGCATTGGAAGCTCACAAGACTTAATTACCTTTATTGACAAGCTTTGCCCAGCATTGCTGTTTTGTACTTATAAAAGTAAGCAGATAGTGAAAAAGATCACATAACGTAACTGCTCAGTTTCTGCGCTCTCCTCTCCAGAAAGCGCATATCTGACATGTACAATAACTGAGAGCTTTATGTGGACTATGCAGGATTTTGCTCTGGAAGGAGAGATTCATTGATGCATGTTCAATGAGGTCAGTGAGACACTTAACAGAAAATTATTTTTTCTAACAATGTAATGGTGGCAAACACTAGCTTCCATGGTGGTCTGAGGAGTCTGGTTTGTCACTGTAAACCAGCTCTATCTCAATGCAGTGTGATACAAACAGATTTTCAACTTGTTTTCATTCATTCGGGAGAACAATATGTGAGGTGAAGGGTTATGATATATGATCAATGCACTCTGAAAAATTATGGGTATCAAAGTAAGGCTATTTGAGTACTCGAATGAAAGTATATGGTCAACACAAGGGAAGCGATATGGAAAGCAATTTAAGATGAATAACAAAACACAGACATACTGTATTTTTACATCAGTAAACATATTTCAGCAGTGTTGCAAGTCATTCTGACATGGATTTCATTTTTATTTTTTTCTTTATTATTGGTAACTTAAATATTTTATTGGACACTCATCGAAATGTTATTCACTGTAGTGCCTAATCTGTTATTGGGGAGGCTCTAAGTCAAATTTAAAAACTCGAAATATAATGTCTAGTAAAGGAGATTCTCAGCATGGGTGAATGACGAACACTATGATGAAATATCACTTTGGTTATAAGATTTCAGAGGGTCATCAAAGTACATAATCACAGTAGTGTGACATCACAGCAGTGTGTGTCATCATAGTGTTATGTCACATTAATGTGACATCACTAGTGTGTCAACATAGTACAACATCACAGTGTCAGTCATCAAATTGTGTCATCATAGGGTGTCATCACCAAGTGACATCACAGTGTGTCATCACCATGTGACATCACAGCTGTTGGAAGTTACTCGTAAAAGTGTGACATCACAGTAGCGTTTCACAACAGCGAGACTGCCATTACTCTAGACCAAGGCACTAAGTGGTAGATCTGGAATTGGTTCCTGGGCCCTGCTGTTTGTGCATGAACATGGGCATGTTCATGGGCTGTTCCTCAGTCAGGATGGGATGGATGTAGCAAATTAATTTACCTATTGAGATAAATAAAGTATGCAATCTTCTTCAAGCCCTATTGTCTCATTGGAGGTAAATATATATTATATATATATATATATATATATTTGTTCATTAGAGCACTACACAGTTATTTTTCATCCTTTTTTGACATGTAACTTTTTTTTCTCTTAATATATTTGGGAAGATGGTTCTCAGAATTTTTTATCAATCAGAAGTAGGCCTAAGGGGGTGGGGTGCACAGCTTGGAGGAAACTCTGTGTCCTAGACAGTCCTAGTTCATACAAAGTAAAGTGTTCACTGCATTTATCTAAAAACAGGAAAAACCTTACATCCTTTCCTCCTGATTTGATTCTCAAGATGAATGTGCCATCTTCTGATGTTCTCATTATGTCATCCATCTCCTCATACTCACATACTTCTTTTGAGGCCCAAACGTCCTTCCCTATGGCTCTCAGTCTCAGTGATGGAATTTAACAGGTTATTGTCAAGACCACATTTTTCCGTACATACACTTAAAGCCCATGTCACCCCGTTTCAGTTCCCCTTGAGTGCGAGTTACTCGGGTGGGGGAAAAAAAACGACGTTAACTCATCTCTCCGTTATTATAGTGTCTTGACGTCTCTGTGGCAAACATTGATTTACGCCCCCTACTGGCATGCGGTGGTAATAACTTGCGTTCTTCGTTTTACGCTCATTCTCGCCTGTGCCTTTCCGTTAACTTGTTTTTTTGTAACATTTGGGTGGGTGCTTTCAGGATTCCACTTTTTAATAAGAGTCCGTTTTGAGCAGACTTGAAGGTTTTGAACAGAATTGTTTGATTCCTCCGTAAATCAGTGCAGTCTCCTTTCCTTTCACCACTTCGCCGGAGGGCCTCATTGACGCTCTGAGCAGCCAGTAGCAGCTGAGAACGCTCACGACATGGACCAATCAGTGGCGCCAATCGGGCCCATCCCGCCCCGCGCCGAGGACGGAGACCAGACACATTTCAGCACCGGGAGCTGTCCGTTCTGCACGAGCCAACCGACACCTGACGGTAAGAACAACACACACGCACACACAACGTCACACATACACACACGCGAACGCGGACAGCTAGGTAGGATATGAGCCCAGTCGCTCATACACCGTCGCACGGTCCCGCTGCCTCCATCAGCCGCGCCGTGGATTCCTCAAATCAAATTCACGACGCTGTGTCTGAATCTCAGTTCGCAGTCGGATTAGTTTGCGCCACTGAAACCTGTTGATGCCATTTAATCCGCACATGAAGCGGACCCAGCTCAGCTATCTGGGATATTTGGAGTATCAAAAGCGGTCCTACTGGTACTGATGCTTGTTTGTGTTTGGCTCTTTGATTGTAATGATGTGAATCCTGTCTGTCTCTGTTAGCCGCGGAGGTTTTGGCTTCTTCACGATGATGCGGATTGTTTTCCCTCGTGGACGGATTGTGACTCAGTCCCGTTTCACTCTGAATGAAATCATCAGAAATCATTTGCCCTAGGTGACAGCGCAGTCTCACCATGACAAATAAGATGTGTTTAATTAGTTAATTAGCATCCGTTTTCACCTGACTGCCGCGCTCTGACTCATTGTGGCCTAAATTGACCCCATGAGAACCATTCGAAGCAATTTAGATGTAATGTTCAAATCCAGACATGGTGAGACTGCAGATGACTCCATCATGTCTGATACACACAACACATCCATCATGTATGTGTCTGCGTGTTGTTTGTGCTCGTTTTCTCTAAGTTATGAGAATGTAAGATGCTGGGCAGTGATGATATTTTAGGACATTCGAGGCTGCACATGGTGTGTTGCCTCAGAGGACGATCGTGGGTTCGAGTTCCTGGCTGACCGTGGTCCTCTCTGAATATCTTCGATGAATTTGTTATTATTCCTTCAATCCAAACATGTCTAACCAGCTCTGTTTCCATTCAGTATCACATTAAACACTTCCAAATAGTCAAAACTGAAACTGATTTTATGAATATATATACGAATAAGAAAACATGTCCATGATCGTACTGCTACATAGTGATGTAGACCCTGGGTTCTGTGTGTGTCTACAGCTAAGGATGGCCAAGGTGAAGCAGGTGGGCTTGCTGGCAGCTGGCTGTCAGCCCTGGAATAAAGATGTTTGTGCTGCTAGTGGAGACCGCTTCGCCTACTGTGCTACTTTGGCAATATACATCTACCAGGTATATGTTACTCTTTAAAATGGCCTTTTTTAGAGTAACAGTTAATGGTTGTCAAACATTTTTAGAGGTGCAAAAATATTTTGCGTTATTATTTTTGCCAGAATGTTTTTTTCTGTTAAAAAGGCTCTGAGAATTTAGCCTCTAGTTTCATCCATGAATGGTTTCCATGCCTTAAAATGTGAGGGGAATATCGAATATTTCAGGTTTCCCATTAGTGTAGGTGTGGGAATGAGGACTAGTAATTGAGAGGAAAGTGGCAGATGGTGTCATCAACATAATATGATAACAAAGACAATAAATACTTTCACTGTCGACTGTGATTGTCACAGTACCGGACGAGGGTGAGGATACAGGAGCAGGAATAGAGATAATGATAACAAAATTCTCAATTGAGTTGAAGCTGCCGGAGTCCTCAAATTCATGTTGACTATGGCATTATCAGTGCCACGGCCATGAATTAATATTTTGCAGACTGGTTTGTGGGTCTCCACTTGACTCCTCCTGAATAAGAATGTTGCATTTTGCTGTCAAAATCCTCTCTCAGTGACCGATCGACAGTATGTTTACCATGATATTCCATAAAACGATGTCCTTATGAATGAGATTACGTTATCCACCAGCTAAACTAACTACCTTTCATTTTCTTACTTTTTTCCTTGTCGTTCTCCCTGTTGCTCTCTCTCTTCCTCTCTCGCTCTCTTACTCTTCCAGCTGGACCAGCAGTACAATGAGTTTAAGTTGAGATCTATCATGTCAGAACATAAAAAGACAATAACAGCCATCAACTGGTGTCCTGACAACCCTGATCTGTTTGCGTCAGCCTCTGCTGATAACTTGCTCATTGTGTGGAATGTGGCTGAACAAAAGGCTATAGCGAGACTGGACAACACTAAAGGTACATGGCTGAAAATAAACACATAGTATGAAGAAACATAAACACATGAACATAGTGAATCTGGACAAGTGACATGATACACAATTCAGTTCAGATCAGATGGCATCAATGTATTTACTTTAGTCAGGTACCATTCTAATTCAGTGGTTTTACCCATTTAAGTACAAGGTTTGAAAGAGTTTTAAGGCATTCGCCCACATCTTACACCCTGCGCAGTGGTGCAAGGTGGCGCATGGTGTCAGCGCGTGTGTGATTGCTAGTGTACAACCAACGCAATTGTCATTTTCACACTCGGTGCCCACGTTGTGTAAGTAGCAAATGCACTTGTATCTGTGAGCCCATGGGCACGTTGGTCTTAAAATGAGGAGTAGCCAGGCAAATTGTTGGTGCATTGCTATCATAGGTGATAGCAATGGGTGATCATTTGTTTGTGCGCTTTCACCCTGCACACAAACAAACCTGCTTCCTCAGCAGGGAATCTGTCTGGCCTGTTACAAGACAATGCATCACATTCAAGAGCACTTAAAGGGAATAGCTGGTGACACTCTGATTGGTTCAATTCAACTCCTCTGCCCAAAACACGCCAATGGAGCCAAAATACTACCACTCCCTTAGATGACTTGCTACGAGCGAATCTGTGTCCTCAAATCCTGCTGCCCTGTTCAATTCATGTTCAGCCTGAAACCTGCCTATAATTATTTAGGAGCTTAAAATGCTACTATGCTCGTATTATTGTGTGAAAAATGGTCCATTTCCTTTTTAGGTGTCCCTGCCTCAGTCAGTTGGTGCTGGAACTCAGCTGACGGAGTGGCCTTTGTCTCTCAACGGGGTCCCCTGTATATCTGGGTCTATGCAGGCCCTGACCCAGGTGTTACCATGCACAAAGAGGCCCATTCCTTCCTTTCCGACATCTGTCTCTTCAGATGGCACCCCACAAAGAAGAGCAAACTTGTATTTGGTCATACAGATGGGAGCTTGTCCATATTTCAGCCAGGTAAGGTTGGATACATCAAAGACTGTAACAGAACTTGTTAACTCATGAGTATAAATCATTAATAAATCATATTTGTATCAAATATGTCTTTTAGGTTGCAAAAGCCAAAAACATGTATTGCGTCCAGAATCTTTAGAGGGGACAGATGAAGAGGACCCTGTCAGTGCTCTAGAATGGGATCCTTTGTCGACAGACTATCTACTAGGTAGGAATCAATATTGAAAATATTATCTGTGTTGTAAGCTTAAGTAGTCAGAAGAAGAAGTATTAATAGATGAGATAACTCGTTAATTTATAGAGGAAGTCTGTTAAGGTTCCTCTGGCTTTAAGAAGCATAATACAATCAAATAATAGAATTACTTATACAATACAGGATATTGTTTAAGCAATAGAGCCATGTTCGTATTGTAAATATTATTGTGTAACTTTGCCACATTTTAAATTTTTCACACACATTCATTACTCATACATGCACACAATTTGTCAGTATAACAACCACTTAGCAATATCCAAGAAATTATCTGTAGCACTGTAGCTCCATGAACATCATAACAAACATGTAGAAAATCTAGAAACTACCAGAACATCATAGCAACCACCAATCCAAACCTACACTCCACAACCACTGAGCAACAACCCACAATATCATAGGAACCAAACAGCAACACCCCATCAAAACACCCAGAGCCCCATAGCAACCACCTGCCATCACTGTACAATCAATATCAGCATCATAGCAAAAGCAGAGACGACTTGCCAGCAACCAAGCAACCACTCCAAATTCCGACAATCATTTAGCTGCTGCCTAGCAACCACATCAGAAAATGACCATGTGAATTCTGCTCAAAAAGCAAGCACACATTGGGGTTTTTTCCTCTTTAAAAACTTCCTGCTTTTCAATACTGACTGAGGGAACAGAAAAGCTGAATAAATGTTGACTTGTTTCCTTAGATTCAACAAACAAATAAATAAATAAGACATTGTGTGCATACACTGGATATCGGTCAATAATTATCTTGTGTGGTATGACATTGTGTCTCTCACCAGTCTCTAACCTTCATAATGGTATCAGACTGGTGGACAGTGAGGCCTTGGCTTGTATTACGTCCTTCTGCGTCCCCTCTGCTGCTGCTTCAGTTCAGTGTGTGGCCTGGGTGCCGTCTGCTCCGGGCATGTTCATCACAGGAGGTGAGTCTTCAATGGATGAGTTTCTATACATGTGGGACATTTGTGGGACAGCATGTCATGCTGCAGGCCGACTGCCCTTTATGTTTCTTCTGGTCAAAACTCTCAGACATCATGCCCTCTCCACAGGATGCCACAGATGTTGGGGTTTTTGGTGTCCGAAAGACAACAGGAATAAGACCAAATTTCACTACTGACCCGCAGAAGTTTGCACAGGCTTCAGGTTTAGGGCATGCATTACCCGAGAGGTTCAGAACTGACCTGAGCTGAACCTTAAATGGGCCAAAATACAATGAATAAATGGCCTATGTGTGACACTTACATAGAATAAGACCCTGTGGCTCAGCAGAAAGACAGGTTAGTTATAATAACCAATACGGTGCAAGGGAATATTGAAGCATATTGATGTGTTGAGTTGAACAATGAGTAATAGATTACATTGCACAGTGATTCTGGGGCCATTAAGCAATGAACCTTAGCTTGTTTGGTAATCTAACCATCTGATGGGTTACATGCATTTCCTGTTTTATACCACAGTTACAACACTGCCTTGCTTCCTTTTATGGCTCATTACTGCACTTTGGTAGACAAGACATTACCAGCTTCATTCATCTGCAAACCAGCACATTTGCTTTAGAGCTCCCTCTGTTCATAAATGTGTACCATATCGTCCCATTTGGAATTGTGCCAGGACCTGTCCATCAAAACAGTGTGCAGTGCCAAGTGTGGTCAAATATTATTCAGTAACTGAAGATGTTTAAGATGTCTGTGAACAGCCTTTAAGATTCTTAAAATAATCATTATAATATCCATAATATCATTTATTTTGATTTGCCTTGTCGCTTTCATGACATTTGATGATGATGATGATGATGATGATGATAATGTGGGTGCCTGTATCAACTCATGTATCTTGTTTTCTTGGTCTCTCTCAGATTCCCAGGTTGGAGTGTTGAGGGTATGGAATGTGTCTCGTTCCACTCCTTTGGACAGCTTTAAGTTGAAAAAGACTGGATTTCATGCTTTGCATGTCCTTAGCTCCCCTCTTGCAAAGAAAGGTAAAAACATTAACCAAGTCTACTTTACCTAACTCTAACTGTGTACAGTCATTAAGTCTAGCTGCTAAAGTTACTCAATGAAACCAGAAAACCAACCAAATAATGTAACGAACATAGGTCTATGTCAGATTCCTGGTTTATGAGAAATGATTCCCTTCCAGTGACAGCAGCTGCAGCTGTCTTATTTGGCCCAGGGCTTCATGTAAGCCACAATTGCCACTCAGTGTAATAATCCCTCGTATGTGAAATAACTTGTTACTAACAACAACTTATACGGTTCACTTTAAGATGTTGCTGGTCCTATATACTATTATCTTGTAATGCTTATGTATGTCATCTATGAATCAGCTGTGTCGTAGGTTCTCTCATACAGATGAGTGGATACGTTTCTGACTCATTGATTTAATACATCTTTAACATATGTATATACACAGTATGTACACAATATCTATATGTGGTCTAAATGATCAACAAGGCCTTTCCCTTTTATTGTATTGTGTCTTCAGGGGGCCTCTCTGTTGTCTCTCTGTAGGTACACTGTCATCTGCTGGCCAGCACATGCCTCACGTACAGCTCCTATGGTACACCTGGCCATTTAAGAATACAGAATTCTCTTCAGAATTCCCCTTCTAATGTTTTTCCTTACATGTTAAGTTTTTTGGGGGCCATGTTTTGCCTTTGCCATGCCAGGAGCTGTCTGTTGTTGCTGGCCCTGTAAAGCCTTTTGAGAGGGATCATATGTGATAGTGAGTTGTACAAAGTTGACTTAAATTATGCAGGAGCTTGAACTAAGTTAAGAGTAGAAATATTCCTTCTTAGAATTTTGGCTCATTTTCACTACAAGTAGTTATTAACATACCAGAAGTGATCATACAGTATGTGTTGAATGTTTGGTATGCTGCTCACTGTCTGACATCAGTTTGACAGTGGAATTGATAGATGGGATTCCTCTCTTTTTACAATCTTACTTTTGTCTATAGTTCTGAGTTCCTGTTCACCAAGCAAGAGTCAGCACACCAGTTCCACCAGTGAGGCCGTCCCCCCTCCCACCCTATCCCAGAACCGTTCCTTCTCGCTGCCTCCAGGCCATGCTGTTTGCTGCTTCATGGATGGAGGTGTTGGACTCTATGACATGGGTGCCAAGAAGTGGGATTTCCTCAGAGACTTGGTATATTTAGATATTTTATGTACTAACATTATTCTGTATTGTTATTGCTAACATTAATAAGTTGCTGCATTTTTGCTTTAATCCTTCTAAACTAAATCGTTTTGGGTCTTCTAACTGTTGTTCAAACAGACTCTTGTCTATATGATAAATAATGAAAGTGTAAATGTGTGTTCGTTTACAGGGTCATGTAGAGACCATCTTCGACTGTAAATTTAAACCTGATGATCCCAACCTGTTGGCCACGGCCAGTTTTGATGGAACCATCAAAATTTGGGACACAAACACACTCACAGCGGTTAACACCTCCCCTGGCAATGAGGGAGTGGTCTATTCCCTATCCTGGGCTCCTGGTAGGACCCCTACACACACACTCACACAGACACAAACACACACATAGAGTGCTGGTGAAAACTGATCTTTGTGTGTGTGTGTGTGTCTTTGTGCGTGTGTGTGTGTCTTTGTGCGTGTGTGTGTGTGTTGAAGGAGATCTGAACTGCATTGCAGGGGCGACGTCTCATAATGGAGCCTTCATCTGGGATGTCAGGAAAGGAAAGATCATCACTCGCTTCAATGAGGTGGATTTCACTTTGCATAGCAGCAGAGATGTTGGAATATGACATCATATTGGACATCATCATTTGAACAGGCACTGTGTATGCTGACTTTGCGGTCAAGAACCAAAATTGTCTGATTTCAGTTAATGGTTATCTGGCCTGAAAAGAACAGGTGTAAGGAACTCCCCCAAAAACCCAAACACACAGAGAGAGAGAAAGAGCTTTGCACTCAGAAGTTGTAAGGGTTGTGAGTTATGGAAGATGGACAAAATATACTATTGCACAGTGATCAGTCTTTTGCGTCCTCCTTAACACACAGTCATACATCACACTCAGTGCTGGATCATCATATGTTGTCTGAAGTGATGACCTCTCCCTCTCTCTTTTTTTCTTTCTTTCCCACCCTCACCCCCTCCAGCATGGTAAAAATGGTATCTTCTGTATATCATGGAGTCATAAGGACTCGAAGAGGATTGCTACATGCAGTGGAGATGGATTCTGGTCAGTAATCAAATATCTCAGGTGTTCCAATATGAATAAAAGAATCTCTCTGTTTTTCCTCGTCTTTCTGTATTTCTGTATTCTTGGGTGTATTGCAGTATTATCCGGACCATCGATGGTAAAATCCTTCACAAGTACAAACATCCTGCTGCTGTGTTTGGCTGTGACTGGAGCCAGAACAATAAGTAAGCCATCCATCCATCCATCCATCTATCCATCCATCCATCCATCCATCCATCCATCCATTCATCCATCCATCCATCCATCCATCATCCATCCGTCTATCCATTCATCCATCCATCCATCAAATCCAGTTTTTCTGTTTTTCTGCAAAGCACCACCCATACACACACATACTCTCAAAACATGTTATAACTGCCAAAAACTGACATTGCTGAGTACATGTTGGATGTAAAGGATATAAATATTTTTATTTCTTTGCAGGGACATGATAGCGACAGGCTGTGAGGATAAAAATGTCCGTGTGTATTATCTGGCCACCAGCTCAGACCAACCCCTGAAGGTCTTCACTGGTCATTTAGCTAAAGTGTTCCATGTTCGCTGGTCTCCACTCAGAGAGGGAATACTGTGCTCCGGATCAGATGATGGGTAAGAGTCAACAGTAGCTCTTTCACATACTGGACAAAGTCTGCCAATCATATTTTAGGATGTGCAAGCAGGTTTTGAGTAGGATGAGGATGTTTCATAATGTGCAAATGTACTTACTGTATAATTGTGTTACTAAAGGAAAATTGCCTTTGTGTTTTTTCACGACAGTACTGTTCGCATATGGGACTACACACAGGATGCGTGCATTAATGTGCTGAGTGGTCATACATCCCCAGTTAGAGGGCTGATGTGGAACACAGAGGTTCCTTACCTCCTCATTTCAGGTAATTCTTCATTCATCCACATATAAACTTGAAGATCAAGGGCCCTATTTTGACCATCTATGGCACACAGTCTGGGGCTCTACAGCATCCATTTTTGATGTAGCTGGTTTGTAATCTATCATAACTTGAATTGAATGGACAGTTCTGTTAGTGTGTTTCAGTGCTAGGATTTTGTTGTACTTTGCAGGTTCTTGGGATTATACCATCAGAGTCTGGGACACGCGGGATGGAACATGTTTAGATACCGTCTACGATCATGGAGCTGATGTCTATGGTAATTTAATAATCCCAGGCTGTCTGCTCAGATTAAAACAGGGAAAATTGTGA
Organism: Brotula barbata; assembly: GCA_900303265.1. Taxonomy (NCBI): domain Eukaryota; kingdom Metazoa; phylum Chordata; class Actinopteri; order Ophidiiformes; family Ophidiidae; genus Brotula; species Brotula barbata. The sequence goes on along the minus strand of OMNV01016140.1, from coordinate 29,681 downwards.
ATTGTTAGATATGGATGTGGGATTGGACTTCTCTTAGAGGTTATTGGCAGATTACTCATTACATGAAGACTATAGGTGCCACTCTTTCATATTAAGCAATGATGTTTGGGGATGACAAAAATTGTGGGGTCACCGAGGACTGTAAATTGATTTGTTTGATTATGCAGCATAAGCTTTATCAGTGTGTTAGGTGTAAGGCATTTCTCAGATACATGGGCAAAATTAATCATATTGACGAGAGTATCTGTCTGGAGTGTATATTGCTGGAGGAGGTTAGGTAAGGTAAAGATATGGTAAGAAAAGTTAAAATGTACTATTTGTCATATATTATCGAGTGAAGTGCAACTTAACTGGTATTTTGTTTTTAGATCATAAAACACATGAGCCCATAAAATTGATAATAATATAATTAACATATATGTGTGCGTAGGTCTGACGTGTCACCAGAACCGTCCATTCACCATGGCCAGCTGCAGCAGAGACAGCACCGTTCGCCTTTGGTCTCTCACACCACTTATCTCACCTCTACTGCTCAACATTCTCACCGCCCAGCCCTGGGACAAGATCATAGGAAACACTGGTAAACACGGAATCTGTTTTATCCTATTCGATTCTATTGGAAGAGCTGTTTTTTACTGTATTTTTAAAACGCAAAATACATGCATTGATCAGTGTTTATCACGGAAAGAAGTGAAAATGAGATTATATTAGATAATAATTAAATGATAATATAATTTGTCGCACAAATTATTTTTTTAATTGGGAGGGGGGGGGGTCCTGTTGGTGACACTTTCTTTTCTCATGTAATATCCCCCTGCCACCCTCACCCACGTATTATTACAACTGTTGTACTTTGTGGATTTACTATAGCCAGATTGTTTTAATTGGAACATATCCATTAAAACTGAGCCTTACTTCCTGTCTTATTGAGCTGTGTTGAAGTGGACTGGTTGTGTCTCTGCAGACATGGCGATGGTTCCTGGCTCACCCCCACTCCTCTGTGGTAAAGTCTCCAGAGACATCAAACAGGAGCTGGACAAACTCAGCTTAGACATCAGAGACAAGAAGCTCCGCTGGTTCTCAGAATGCTTTTCGGTAACTACATTCAGATGCTAATATCTAAAAATATAAATATTATTCAATAAATAAGAATAAAACATGGTTAAATAGGATAAAAATGAATAAATAATAAATATTGACTGTGTGCATGTCGTCTTTCAGCCACCAGGGGGCAGTAGTAACCTTTGGGATTTGGTGTCTGTCATCAATGGCCAGGACGACTCACTGCTGTCACCGAGTTACAGCAAAGGAGTCATGCACATGAAACACTTGCTGAAATTTAAAACGGTAAGCAAGTCGGTGTTGGAGCAGAGATGAGAGGAAGTTGGAAGGTCAAAAAGGATCAGAGCACACGGATAACAAACTTTGAACTTTGAAGTGAGCCAAATGACTGAAACTGAAAAATCAGAGACACACAATGGACAAATGAAAGAAAGAGCATAGGAAATGACACACATAGGAACAGACAGACAGACAGACAAAAATGATTTAGAGACAAGCAGATGTGAAATATTGCGTGACAACAGGTATGGTTTTGTGTATTACAGTCTGAGGCCCAGGAGCTCACCATCGTGAAAATGTCTAAGTTTGGAGGAGGCATCGGAGCTCCTAGTAAAGAGGAGAGACTGAAGGAAGCAGCAGACATCCACCTGAGACTTGGACAGATACAAAGATACTGTGAATTGATGGTGGAGCTGGGACAGG
>OMNV01016140.1:0-27897 GCA_900303265.1 Brotula barbata | reverse complement strand
GGGGGGGGGGGGGTTGCTGACAGACAAGCAGCTGCAGAAACCTCAGATTGGACAATTTCTGTTGAAACATCACTGAGGAATTATTCAGATTTTTTTTTTTTTAATCTAAACCTCACTAAAGGAGACAAATAAACTGAGATTTGAATTTGATGATGTAAGACCAATAATGTGATGTGTGTGTCTTAGTGGGACAAGGCCTTATCTGTAGCACCAGGAGTCTCCATGAAGTACTGGAAAAAACTGATGCAGAGGTAAATACACAACTTGTCATCATACAGAATGCATATGAACAGCAACAATCCAAACGTTCATGAAGTCAATGTCAGTTCACTGTGTGTCTGAGAGAACAGCTATTCATGTAAAATTTAGGCTGCATTGTCCAAAAAAGAGAAAAACAATGTCCAAAATGTAATATCACGAGGTGTGCAACAAAAGTTTGGAAATAATTTCAAAACTTTTTCAAACAAAACCAACTGAACATAAAGAGGCATTGTGCGGCTGCTCATAAACAAACACAGTATGTTACATTGTTTTCTGTTTCTGTCTCGTACACAGGAGAGCTGAGCAGCTGATGGCTGAAGATAACGATGACGCCATCCCATACTGTATCGCCACGGGAGACATCACAAAGCTGGTGACTTTCTTCACCGACAGAGGACAACTTCCGGAAGCCCTGCTGATTGCGCAAGTAAGGACTGAAAGAGGTCAAACGGAGTGACATCATTTTCACAGTTGCTACAATGACACCTTGGTATGGATAATGAGTGATATGGAGTGATTTGGATATTTGTTCTTCCAGGGAGCCTGTGAGGGAAATATCCATGCACCACAAAGCTCTGCAGCTAACCACACAACTCACGATGTGGATAACAGACAACAATACCACGGGTATACACACGCACACACACACTACAGAGAGGAAGTAACAGAATAGCAATAGAATAAAGCAAACTGGCAGCGAATTGCTTGAGTCGTGGTACTTCACTCAGGTTTGAGCTTTGTTTACATCACTGCAGTACAACACGGATCACAGTCTTCCTTTTCTCATTCAGTTAATTATTTGTTGTTTGTCTGTTTGTTTTAGCATTTGTTAAAATTTGTGTTTTTGGCCCCTGTTGCTTCATAAAGTTTGTTTTATCCTCTCTTGTCCAGTCTACTCCACAGAGTTTGTGAAGAACTGGCTGAGTGGTACTTCCAGGACGGCTGCTCTGTCCTGGCAGCCTGCTGCCACCTGGCTGTGAATAACATGAAGGTACAAACCTATACACATGTGTACTGCACATTTCAATTATTGTATGACAGATCTCTTCTTCTGATCACATACAGTTTTACTATAACTGAGAATAAGAAATGATGATTACAACTACAATTACAATTACAATTAGTAGTAAACTGATATGTGGTAGACATATCTCTACTAAATATTAGTACTTCCTGTTCAATGTTAACACAGACAGGTATCTGAATTGTCCACTAAGTGGCGCTGCAGTCCCGGAAATAGGAAGGTGGTCTTTTACCAACGATATTATGGAGTTAGTCACGTTCAGAAGAAGGGTACTTTTAAAGTAGGGAACAATATATTGTCCATAAACGATGTGTTGATATTTTAGTATTTACTTACTATTTACACCGTGTATTTTATATACACGGTGTTTTTGTGTGTGTGTGTTCAGTTAGCCATGTGTAGCCTGGTTCGTGGTAATGAGTTGGAGTTGGCTGCCTGTGTGGGCATCATCCTGGGTGAAGCAGCCAATCAGAGCACAGCTTACTGCCTTGAATTGTTGGCTAGAAAGTACATGACCACGCCCACCTGGTGAGTCTCCGTCCATGCACACACACAAACACACACTACATAATACGTGTAATCTGTTGTTGTTTTCATAGCAGGTACAGGTGCACCCTGGGTAAATGTTTACCCCGTGTCTAACTTGTCCTCTTCACCCTTCTCAGTGCCTTTGTTGTCATAAGCGATCTTAGTTGTTGAGTTCTTATCCGCAGTCAGCTGACTCAGACACTGTTTATACATGATTTGGTGTTTTTTCTGCCAGCAGAGAGAGAGACTGTAGAGGCTGAATAATTGTTCCTGTCCAGCACCACTGAGCTCTGTGTGTGTCTAGTTGTGTCCCTGTGGCTCCAATGAAGACAAACCTTGTTACAGTTACCCTCATCCTATAGAGACGGATATTGATGAACGTGATCAAGGTTGAGGTTTTGAGTTAGGGTCAAAGGTCTTGGTGCTCTCTTTGGAAGTCTCACAGTGTTGACATGATGATGCTTTGTAATATCATATGGTAACACCCTGACTGTTTTCTGTCAGGGAGCTTTCTGCTGAACTGCTCCGTATGATTCCGGACAACAGCAATTTACTGGCCAAGCTGTGTGCATTTTACCCTGGGAATCCGGATGAGATCAACCAAATGCATGGACGGGTGAGTCACCGATCGGGAAGTATTTTGGATGAACGTGTGTTTCCTGTTAATGATGACGATGATCAGATTTTTTTGAATTTGTGTTGTTCATGGTTGAAGTGCGGCCTCCCATTGTTAGACGAGTGTAAGGCTTTGGCAGAAGCAGCCATGAGTGACGGAGATTTGTTCTCAGCAGTAAAATTCCACCTGCTGAGCTCTGAGCCACAGAACGCTGTGCACATCGGGATAAATCACGTTAAAGGTATTGATACGACCTGACCTACTAAAGGATTATCTTATCTGACTTTAAACAAACCATTTCATTCAACACGAAGAATCAATATGACCAATTTTCAGTCTGTTCTAAATATCACATATAATTTTTTGATTCAATATTTATAAAGACAATAGTGATGAAGTTAAGTGCTATGAATCACAAATCCATGTCCACAAGTTCAGCTCATTGGTTTTATGATCGATTAGAAACAGTGATTTTGTCATGTTCAGAGTTCAGGATGACCTAAGATCTCCTAGATTTATGAATTTTGAATTGAATCTGAACCTTTTGTTGATTTGTGTGGATTGGAGTGATATGTAACTCATACTTCCTTTGTGACAAACATTATTAGTTGCTTTGACTTACTGAGCTTTGACTCTCTCTATAAAAATGTCTGACCCATTCCAAACTCCAACTCCTCTTACTCCGCCTCCTTCTCAGAGCAGCTGACAGGATGTGATTGGACAGTGAACAGCATTTATCCGATTTTGGACCTGCTGAGTTACATCAGGACTGACCGCCTCATCACTACCAAGATGACTGAGTAATAACACTCAACACTTTAAGAACACACACTTCACTACTCTAAAAGATGTTTTGAAATGAAATTATGAGCTGTTGAACGATGATGTAAGGCAGGAGTGGAATAGTACACTGTGAAGGACAGATGGATGCATTTTAATTCTCTCTCTCTCTCTCTCTCTCTCTCTCACCCACTGTGTGTGTGTGTGTGTGTAGAGCCCGCAGCGAGCTCCTGATCCTATGTGGTTACGTTGGTGCTCTGTTGGCCATTAGAAGACAATACTCCAGCATTGTACCTGCACTTTATGAATACACCAGGTATATACACACACACAGCTGTGTTTGTGTTCTTAAGGCTACTAAATGACATTCTCCTATGTAAACTATGATGTTTATACAGTTTCTTCTGCACCGACAACTTTTTAGTGGCTCTCTTTTATCGCTATGAAATAAGTTATGTAAAGTTTGTGTTTCTTCTATCTTCAACATTAGTGTTTTATTTCAAATATACAAACTATTCATTAATTTGGAACTCATTTTACTCTGTAATTTAGTATCATACCATCGACTGTTGCAGAGTTTTGATTTTGATCAAACTGAAACTGACTCGTCATCTGCTGCTTTACTTACACTCACACTCTTTGGCAAAGAGAACCATATTACAGGCATCTGCACTATACAAAGTGTCAGGATACATGCAGATGTTTACCTCTGAGGAGCAGCTGGATTAGTTATACTGGAAAATGACAAGAATAATGAATACACACAACTCCACTCAAAAGGGTGTACATTTAAACAGTTAACTAAAGCAAATCAGAGTAGTTACAGCAAGACAAAAAATCCAAGTGTACAGATTTCAAAAAGGGCAAGGCAGAGGCCAAAAACAGGTTAAGGTCAGGGTACTGGCAAAGTTCAAGATTCTGATGTAGGGGAAAATTGTGGTCTAAGTAGGCCTCAAAAAAGGTCAAAAAACAGAAGAGACAGCTCAGTTAAATGCTGGAACACTAGGCAAAACGCATTAAATGATCTGGTGGAGAATGAAGGAAAAAGGGGCTGTTCCTATATACACAACAACATGAGGTGATGAACTAATGAACAGCAGCTGTGGGAGCGGAAGAGCTGGAGGGTGAAATCGAGTGGACGGGACGGGGCATGGCAGGATCTGGAATGACTCAGATTGAAAACATACAAGCAAATAAATATGATCTAATAAACAACAAATGATAGAAATGTATCAGTGACAACCATACTGTGTCTATAGAACAGTTTACTGTGTGTATTTTATTGTCGCTGCTTTGGTTTCTGTCCTTTTTACAGTCAGTTGTTGAAAAGGAGGGAAGTGTGTGTTCCTCTGAAGATTGAGCAGCTGTCTGTGGAGCTGGAGGCATGGAGGGCTTGTGCACAAAGTAACAGCAAGTAGGTCACACACACTACTCCTTTATTGATAAGTTGGGGCAGTGTACCTTTTACTTTCCCAGTTCTATAGGTCTTTGAATGAACACGCCTGTGGATAGAAAGTGTTTCAGTGTATTATTGTAGGAAAACACTTTGAGAGAATGTCAGTATCTGACTAAACTCCTAACTTCATGTTGAAGAGCTTTTAGAAGTATTACATAGATCATGTTCTGTGGTTTGCTCACATCCATTATACAGACTGCTTATCTACTACATACCCAATAAACAAGTGCCAAATGTCACCAAAAGGAATTTACAAAATAAAGATATAATGACAAAGACCTTGATTAGATGCAATAATAATAAAACATTCTATTTGGCAAATCTCCTGAGAATCACAGAAACACGCAGACTCAATCTTCAGCAGACAGTTCCTTGTCATCAGAACCACAGAGACGGAACCACATAGGAACAGTTGCTAAGTTTTCCTGACTAAACTGTCAGTACGCATCCAGCAGGCATCACTGCAGTCTGAGAGAATCATAATAGATTCCTGCCTGATTGATAAGCGTTCTACAGCAGTGTGAATTAGACAGCATGTTAGGAACGGTCATCATATCAACACACACCCTCCCCTTACGGTCACTATGTGGTGTTTATACATGGACAAACAAAAAAAATAAGGTACTCTTTAACTTTAAACTAAAAAATTACTTTGTATCAGCATTACTTTATAGTTGTTAGGGTGAAAATTGTTTGCCCTTCGGCATTCCTGAACACCTGTTCACGTGTCAAAGGGCACACCACACCAAATCAAATACAAATCATATCACGCTATCAGGCATCAGATCATTACAGTTATATAATAGCAATAAGAAATAAAACAACTAAAAGTTCAAGACAGAGCACTGCAGCACAGGGTCCACACAACTCAAATCAGAAAATGCATGATACGGCAAACGTGCCACATGGCTCTAACACAGCTGTTTTCAATTATGGCCTACACTGCAGTGTCATGACACACACTATATTATGGGGTATATATCTATATATAGATACTTAGATATATACATGCATATATATCTATCTATCTAGATTTAATGGTGGCCTAAGATTTTTGCACTGTACTGTACAGACAGATAGTTAGATAGATAGATGATAGATAGATAGATAGATAGATACATAGATAGATAGATAGATAGATAGATAGATAGATAGATAGATAGATAGATAGGTGGATGGATGGATGGATAGACAGACAGACAGACAGACAGACAGATAGATAGATAGATACATGCATACATACATACATAAGTACATATGTCTGTTGTGTGTCTGTGTGTTTGGTCTCCACAGTCCTCCATCTGAGAGTCAAAAAGAAGAGTTCAGCTGCCTGGAGAGAAGAATCCAACCAACAGACTCCGGTAAAACAAAACAAATGTAGATCACAATATATTGTTTTGGTTCATGATGATGATGATGATGATTATTATTATTATCTGTCAATATTTTATTTCCTTGCCCATATGAGTGATTGTGTTTATATAACTTCTTGCTTTCCTGTAGCGGTGTTGGTCATGTGTGGTGCTGATTATGTGAGTGGCTCCAACCTACCGAGCCACTCAGACGTTCAACTTTCTTGTTTCACTGGACACAGAATACAGGTGTGGATCTTATAGCCATCAATATTCTTATTCTTTGACATAATATTCAAATTATCATCCTATTGATCTTGTGTAACACTCATACAGCTCACACATTCTCAGGAAAATCAGTCACTGCATTCTGTCCTGCAGCTGTTCCATGTATTCAGTACGTTTCTACTTAATCACAACCAGGTGTCAGTAGTGAGCAGTGATCTAAGTTGAAATCCACAAAATACCTAGTGTGTGTGTATATATATGTATCCCTAATGCTAACCCTCGTTATTTTGTTTCATGTGCAGGGTCCTGTGTTTGTGCTGGAGGACGGCAAATCAGCAATCTCACTTAATGATGCGCTGATGTGGGCTAAAGTTAACCCTTTCTCCCCACTGGGTACAGGACTCCGGATTAACCCCTTCTAACACACACACACACACACACACACACACACACAGTAGTGTCTGTAGGCTAGGTCATTATGGAAGATGAAGAACAGGAAGTAGTCTGAGTAATGGAAGGCCTCACCTCAGTAAAACTGAACAGAAAATCAAAAACTTGTTCAGCTGACTGGATTGTTTGATTTGATTATTCATTTCTCAGATAATTGTGTCAATGTTAACAGATTTTAATGGTGACGATTAAGTTTCAAAGGAATATCTCATTTTTGGTAGATTTGTTTGCTAAGCGTGACACAAACACACAAGGTCATAATGAAGGACATCAGGAGATTCTGATGTATTGAGCTGTGACATCAACACATCATTCTCTCCCGGCAAGTAGCCATGACATCGTCACGTATACTGTGAATCCTACACATCTCTCCCCTCAACGTAAGGACGTGTATATACAGGGTACTCTGTTACTTTATGGAATAAAGTAACCACTGCATATCTACGTCAGACTGCTGCATCTGATTGTGTTGCGCGTTTATGTTTGTGAAATATATCGAGCTTATACGCAAGGATTAACATGTGCTACAGTGATGCAAGAGCAGACCAGACCATGTGCATGTCCACTCAGTGTATTTGGAGCAGTGGGACAACAAACACAAAAAACCTCAAACCATTAAAGCCTGGCAGAGGTTTCACAATGCACCGTCAGTGACAACAAGGTGGACAAGGTCACTGTTTAAAGATGACAAGGCAGCTGTGATGTCATGTAAGACAAAAGAGTCAATTTTAGTTTGATTTGGATGTAAATGATCTCTTCTGCTGCACTAGCATTACTCCATCATGTTATATCTGCTCATCTTTCATGGAAAGATAAAGCATAACATCAAAACAATAAAGCCAGAGGGTTCCTTCAGTCTGTTCAAAACAAACTTTAAAGAAATTCACGTTATAAAATCGAGTGTGACTTTGTCTCAGACAATCCAGAACAGGATGCACTGACGGCTTTGAGGAAACTTAGAAGAGGGGAAAAAAATGACAAAACAATTAAAATGCTGCCTTTGTATTTCCTCCCATTAAATCTAACAGAAAATGTAATGCCATAAAACTGTTATTTCTAACAGAATAAAAACAAAAAGGTGTGTTCTGTCAGCAGTGTTCTAGTTTGATAAGAGTTTGTGAGAGCTTTGAGACTACGTCACGTCTGTTATTCTTCTGTCAAACTGGAAGCGTGACTATTGTGCACTGCAATTACCAAACAGGAAGTGCAGGAAAATGTTTGTTAGTGCTTGCATAACAAGAAAATATAGACAAATTGACAATGTACATCTACCATATAAAATTCACGTTTCTTTAATGACATTAGTTAAATTGTATAAATCCAGGCATATGCAAGTTGACTTGGGATAGGACATGACATTTTGTAATTGATCTTAATCGAAGAGTTATGACAAAAAAAAGGAAATAGAATTCTCCACAGTTGCACCAACATTCATCAAAATAATTTTGAGACATCTGAATTAAAGCAAACAAAGGATGAATACGGGCCAAACAGAGTCAGCAGAGTAATGTGGGTGAGTGGATTCTTCAATATTTAAAACAAAAGAAATATCGGTCAAGCTCATTCTGAATAACGCTGATAAGAGGGAGACATAGCACATTTTTGGGTTAATGTCTCATTGTCCAGTGTTTTGTTGAATTACAGAGATAAACATTTTTCTTCACGAAACTTCAAAACCGAACTGTTTAGTTTGGGGTTAAGTTGCACAGACACTTTGTTTGTTTGTTACAAAACCACTGCAGTAGTTTATAAGCTGCAACTTAATTGTAAAGAGGCAATCAAATGTAGGAAAACTTGTGTCAGTCAAACAAACATATACACAGCCATAAAATCAATTTTTATTGCAGTTCACAACATCAGTGTCGACAAATGTCTTTCCTTTAGCACCATTTTTGGGTCTACAGCCTCAATATCAGCCACTTTCTCTTCTGCCCAAGAGGCTGCAGGATCATCTGTGGTTCATGATTTGACTTGTGTGATCCATCATTACTGCTTAAGCGAAGGATAAAATAGCCCTCACTGTAAGGAATCATGCATGGTGGAGTGTCACAATCAGCTCATATCTCAGCAAAGTTAAAGAGTCAAACAGCTACAATTCTGGTGATAACACAGATCAATCCAATACTGCTACTGCTACTCATGATACTAATAACGATAATGATAATAATAATGGTAATAATAAATGCACCTTGGAGTTTCAAGCAGACAGAGGTTCATAAGAGTGGAAATGGATTCCTTTGGACTGGGTGATCTTCATCACTACTCCGTGCAGACTGGTGTCTGTTATGAGCCTCATCATGCCCTCCGCTATCAAACAAGGCCTGCAAGAGGAAACACAAGAAGAGTGAAGTTCAGCGGGACAGAAGGTTTGCTAACCACATGGTTGTGGATTCAGTTCTGACCCAAGGACCCTTTGAGTGGCAAAATGTACTTCTGGTGGGCCAGCTAACGGGTTAAACTACTGTATTTCTTGGGTGTGGGTGAGTCATGCAGCCATCTATTTAGATCAAGAGTCCTTGTCAAGGAGCAAAGTCTCGCTGTTGTTAGACCAATGACCCCTCGAATTTGGCCGAAGATGCCTCATTTCTGAAAAAAGTAACTCTTTGATTGTCTATTTTGCCCCCTTCATCGTCCCAGAGACGATTGATTCTGTTCATTTGCCATCATCATCAAACACTGGTTAGCCTCCTCCCCTCGTAAACACAGTTTCCCTCACAGTAAGTGATAGAGAGAGTTCCAAGTAGAAGTTATTTATTTGTGTGTGTGTGTGTGTGCGTGATAAGCGAGTCATCTGGTCAGAGCTTCCAATTATCCACTTCCTTCCTTCCTGATGCTCTTGTCTCAACAGAAGGTCGCAAACCTCCAATCAGAGCCGCTCAGTTTTTAGTGATTTAGGAATGGAAGATGGTATTGCTTGATTCAACATTAACCTGTTCTTCATCACTTCAAATGGTGAGCTCCACTGTGGCACTTAATAGTATACATGTATATATAACATATATGTATTGGAGAGCCTATCCAAGCTATGAGCAAGTTTTGTTGGTGTGCCCTAAGCACTTTATGATTAGTTGAGTCAAGACACACAAAATTGTTCTACATTACACATTTTATGAGTTACGGATGTGTATCCTTATGATTCTACAATCGTATTTGCACCAGTAATATTGAACCACGCATCTGGCTCACCTATGAAAAGAAAATTGGCTTGGAGTGATTTATGTTTCACTGTTCACACTGCCTGCTGGTGAATGTAGGGTTAAATTATGTAAATTACGTATGTACTGTTCAACACCTATGTTTTAAATAATAACAGGGTAAGTTGCTCGTTAATTCCCGGCTCCTCTATGTCGAAGGGTCCCTGAGCAAAACCCTGAACCTGACTAGCAGCTGTTGCCTTGCGTGGTTACTTTGGATGTGTGTCTGAATGTGTCTTTGAATGAGTGAGTGTGAGACATTAAATAATAAAGCGCTTTGAGTCACTGGACTAGAAAAACACTAGAAACAAAGTCCATTTAATATCCTGTTTTATCCTGAGTATTCAAAATCTCTAACTGAACTTGAAAGTCTTCAGTTAACCTGTAAACAAAGCTGTTTAATTCATGAGTATGTAAATCTTAAGTAAAAAGCGGAACAGTTCCAAATAAACACTTAGCAAGATTCCAACAAAATCAGGTTTCATTCTGCTGCCAAGCCAAACCTGGAAGAGAGTTGAGAGTTGACACGTGAAGCTGCCAACTGGCAAATCCAAACTACAAACAATAACGGACTTCGGACTCCGAAGATTGTTCAGTGATTTGATTTCATTTTCACTGTATTCATCACTGTTGATCTAGGAGAAGAAAATGAAGAAACAAATCTCCATCACAGATTGAATGCGTCACTGCTGTGATCAGGTCTCCATGGCGATACCAGGGACAAGCAGACAAAGCTAGTATATCTTTTACATGATTTTATTGTTTACTGCTCATTTGGATCAAATTCGGCTGATATGTTTGTCTATTTCTTTGTTGCTTTGTTTGTATATTCATTTGATTGCTGAAACAGTGCAAATCCGTTTTCCTGTCACCCAAAAGCCTGAAAACATTTCCATGGAACTGAAACATTCTAATATATAACAAACCTAGCTTTTGGAAAATAAAATGTATTCAAATGAGTTCAACAAACAACCCATGAGGGAAAACATGGAAAAAACGTGAGCGAGCGTGCGTGTGTCTGTGTGAACTCACTTTAAAACTCCAAACTTGTTCATGCTGACTTTTAAGTCATCTTTGAACTTGAAAAACTTGCCCATGTTGTCCTCACAGTCCACCGAGTGCAGCAGAGGGGTGTCGACGAAGGCAGGACACAGGGTGCTGATACGAACCCCATAATTGCCTAGAGAGGAGGCGTCCTGCAAGAACATGCAGAAGGAGAGAAAACCCACAGTAGGTTTTAGAAAAAAAAGTTATAAAACAAATTCAGAGTATCCTTATAGAATATATCATCCTTTTGGACTCTATGATGACATACAGTATGTGTCCTTATGGACTGTATGATGTTGTATGTTTGGGTTAGGGTCTTACCGCCATGGCTCTAGTGAAGCCGATGACTCCATGTTTGGTCGCTGTGTAAACAGGCTGATGTGGTGAATGCATAAAGGCTGGAAAAATAAAATGAGCAAAGAGACAAAATCTCACTCCTCGTTACATTCTGTGCATCTTAGGAGCTGCTGTCACTTAGACAGAGATGTGATATAGATGTCTATGATCTCCTCACCATGTGCTACCTCTGCTGGTCAGCTGAGTTTTTGAGACTGAAAATAAATGAGACTTTCGGTTTCTTGGAATTGATACAAAAAAAACAACAACTTGAGGCCATTTTAATGATGTCATACTTTAAATTCAAAACCATAGTGCAGTTTATTTTTATTCTCATCCTCTGGTTTTGTCTTTGACCCACTTACCAAAGATCACTCTGACCCCTCCCCGCCCTCCTGTGACCTGTGAACATCCTGAGCGTTCTACCGACTGCTGATCATCAGGACATGGAACCCCTTTGAGGAGCTGATGTCGGATGTGAGCCTGCACGCTGTCCTCTGACCACCTCTGGGACAGCAGTGGACCAATGTATTTATCTTTACAGCTGTGTTTTGTGTATGTGACAGCACAAAGAGAGAAAAGTTGAGGGACCAAACTTACTTATTTCACTTGACTTGAATCTTTGACCTTCATGCTCACTGAGCTTAATCATATTCATTTTAGACCAGTGCTTTGGCTCATGGGCCCCTCACCTCTGACCTCTGCGGTCCCTTCAGTAACACAGAAACATCTAACCCAGTCTTTGCCTTCTCTTACGATTACTTCAAAGAAAAGGTTTTTGAAAGTGTTGATCTCTCTTCTGAAGCCTTTTTACTGTCCTACATAGTTTTGTCCTCTGCACAGTCAAAGTTTATCCCTTGATAAAGAGTAACATACAGCCTTTTTGTTTTCATGCTAGGAATTTAACTTTTTTTTTATATACCTCAGCACATTTAGCTAATAATTGATAACTTAAATTGTGTCACACTGAACTCTTGTACACACAAATATTGACACCCAGACTTCACGCTCCGACTGATTGACTTCTTACATCACAGCCAAGGAGTGTATGAACGTTTGACCAGGGGCTTCTTGTGGGTAGGATCAGCTTAGGTGTAACAATGCTGGCTAAAAAAGAGGAGAGGCTCTTAACGTGATCAGTGTCGTTTACACAGAACCACAAAGGCATAAAATATGCTATACTATAAAAATATACTGTATAAAAGTAATGGGTTATAAATCTGTATAATTAATTCAGATTATTAGACTCAAAAGTAGTGAATTTGTGGCAATATTCAACTTGGTGAACTTTGAGGTACATATTGTAACTGCTAATAGAGCTGTGTGGTGACAGGCGGACAGGAGAGCTAATGGCCTCGATAAACACATCATTTCCTCTGAGCGCAGTCTGGAATGTGGCAGTTTCTGTCTGATTCATCGAACAAATTGTTCAACATGCAACTGAATGTCTGCACCCTGAAAAACCCAATCAACTCCATCTGCTGTGGAATCACAGCCAGACAGATCTGATAAAAGCTCAGAACATTGACGCCTTTCAAACACACTTGCACTCACACATGCATTTTGAAGCAAAAATACATACACATAAACACACAACTGCCAGCACACGCATTCCTACATTCTTCCGCAAAACAATGTGCTCCCAGTACACTTGACCATGTTCGGACAAGTCCCTGTTCGTTTTTGGAAAATATACAGTGATGTTATCTCCAATAAGATTAGTGGAAAATGATTCAATTACTGTATATCTGTTGTTGCTATAGGCAACAAACGGTAGAAAACAGAAAATACTTCAAGCAAAATGTGATAAATGCAATGAAATATCATGAAAAAATATCTTCCAATGATGTTACTCAGGTTGGTAGTAGACACACTATAGAAACAGCCACAGAAAAAATGACTTCTACAAAAACATCGGCTTAAACAAAACCTGAATAAACCCATCATGATTTATTTGTCAGTGACCCTCTGAGTCTGTGTTTTGTCCCAGAAACATCTGAATGTCTGTTAGCTTCACAAAAAATAACTTAACCATAACACAGCAGCAGCCTTTTGAGGTCTACGTTTACATACAAGTCACCCGCAGCGGTAACAGATTGTTATACAATAACTGCCTCCCTTTTTGAGTCACCACAAGTGCAATCAGATATTTGCTGATTCTGAATAATCTTCTATTTTCACAGTTCTTTGTCTTTACCATACAGATTTACAACACCTTTTTGTTTAGTGGTGCATTCACAGAACCTTAAAGATCAAACACATTGATCCAGTGTATTTCTATGTGTAGGATTCTTTTCTAATATCATAACAGGCCACAGTTTTCATTGTTAAGATATCTTTACATATCATTACAAATATTTGTTCTGGAATATGGATGTGCGTGTGTGAGTGCGAGTGTTACCTGCCATAGATGATACATTGACAATAATGCCTCCGTCCTTTCCATGTTCTTTACTCATGTGTTCCAATCCCAGGTAGGTTCCCTTAATGACTGAGGTCTGTGCACACAAAGACACACATTGGGACAGTAGGTTTCACATTCATAGGATAAACACACGTTAATGTAATTATAGCACATAGATATATGAAGGCCTAAGGAGGGCTGTGACATGGATCAAAGTTAATATCAGACAGTCTGACACAAAGATTCAGTGTAACTAAGTGTCTTCAAAATACCCACTTGGAATAAGGTACGCAATTTACAGTATTGAAACATTCACCCAGCAATCCTGCTAGTCATTTTTCTTATGATTATTTATATAATTTTTTTATTACTTGATCTGAAGACAGTCTCTACCGGTGGGTCAGAGCTAACACCCGTGTTAGACCAAACCCTGTGTTCAGCCTGTCACCATTGGCTCTAGGATTTATTCTGACACACAGGTTTGAACTCAAGCTGAGGCCCTCTGAAAGGTCAGGCTGAAACATTTGATGTAACACTTTTTGGACTGTCAGACAAGACAGTTGATATCAGGATACTAGTCACTCATTAGACCAATGAGAATCATAAGCACAAACTTCAAACTGTCAAAATGAGGAACCTTATTACTGTTATCCCATAGTTCAAGAATGTGCCAAACTGATCTGTGATCTGTCCTACATAACAGAACGGGAGATAAGGTAATACTGGAACAGGGCAGGCCTACCAGGTTGACTTGAATGGTCTTCTCCCAGTTCTTCTCATTGTTGATGCCAGCGTTGTTAATAACAATGTCCAGACGACCCAACTGGTCCACGGTGGTCTGGAAGGCATCTGTGTCACAGGAGAAAACAACATCACCTTCATGCAAAGATTGGTCCTTTATGATGAGCACTAACATGCTAAAAACAGAAAACACAAAAGACTCCAAACGTTTATAATGTTTTGATGACGAAACCATTAATCCCCTCGATGACATCATGCTCTTGGCTCCTTCCTCAAGTGTGAGCGTTTGGATGAGTTGTAAACAATTTTTTTGAGTAAAATGGGTTTGGCCAAACAATTAATTCCCTGAAAAGCAAATGTTGTAGAATGTGTTTGTAGTGTTTGTAGATTGATTGCTAGCCAAATCTTGGTTGTATATTTGGACCTTGGAAATGTAAGAGTAGTATGGCACATTTCAGTTTAAAACTTGATCAAAAACTTCAATTGTAAATAATTTTTCTGACTTCCTTGCAAATGTGGACAACTGTTAAAGCAAACACGCAAAGCAGCACAAAATCAAAACAGCTGCAAAAAACAAACCTCTTAAAAACAAATGAGGTCAACAACAAATGAGTAAAAAACACATTTGAAAGCGGTAAAACCTGATGATTAACCCTTTACCTGTAGCATTCCAGGCCATGACACTTCATACACGCACACACCCACATTCTCACGTATGTGCACATACTTGCAGTTATAGCAACAATGCAAAGTCTGAAACTGAAAGTAAACTTGAAGGCTTTTCTGAAGTTAACTTTACTTTGATTACTTTTGGGTAACCAATACTCTTTGATAATATATCCTATTTATTACCAGTAACGGAATATTTACCTGCTATAGTGCTGCTGTTTGAGATGTGGACTTCATATAAAAACAACTTTGTCTCAGCCTTTTAAACACACACGCGGTCTGTGCGTATGTATGATGTGTTGTCAACATCAACCATAATTAACTTACATAGTAAAGAGAAACACAAACAGCATTCCAAGTCTGTTTGCCTGCAGGGCTTCACTTTCTCACAATCAGACAATGAAACCTTGTTCCTCTCTCTTTCTCTCTCTCTCTGTCTGACACACTTATACACACTTGCACACAGGCTAACACCTACACAAGGGAATACACACATAAGAATACAGCCACATTCACAGACCTGCACTGAAACAGAATCAGACATGGCATGTTTCATTAAGGACACTGGTTTTCCCATCCTCATTTATAAAAAAAAAAAATCTGATGGAATTCATCAATTTGCCATAATTTGTGAAGTCCAGGGTGCCAACTCCTCTTCTAAAAGGTTTGCAACTAAAGTAAACAAATCGGATTTTGAAGCATCAAACGTCAGGTAGAGCAGAGAAAAGGTTTTACCTTTCAGCATTTCTCCGTTGGACACGTCGCACTGAATAAAGATACATTTTCCCTTTCCAAACTCGGCGTCCAGTTGTGCTTTGCACTCATCACCCACCGTCTTGTTCAGATCGACGACTGACACCTGAGGACAAAAGGACAAAACTCTTTGGACTGTGTGCATTCATGCACAGAGACAGGAGACTGCAGCAGGGGGTGAAGGGTTGTTTGATAAGTTCTGAGCCAGGTAGAAAGCTGGAACACAGAGGTGTTGACCTAACAATGCTGGTTGTCGTTTCATTCCTTTTATGGCTTTTCAGGAAAAAATCCTCTACTGCAGAAACCAGAAATTCACATGACATAAAGTTAATATCATTTACAGCCTTTTAATATTTAAGCAGAGTTGTATGAGTTATTTTATGAATTTGTCAGGCTCAGATCATATCAATTACATGGGTGTTGCACTTGCAAATGTACTTCCTCTTTTTAAAGCGTTTGAGTTGCAGCACCAACAAGCTGTGAAACAAAGAAGGAATTCATCTTTAGTAAATTCAGTCTTCATGTAGTAACTCACTGACAGCACGCGGGTTTTATTAAATCAATGAAGTCACAGAGTAAGGGTTAATAGAGTTAATTTTCGGTAAAACTGAATACAAAACAGGGAAGATTAAGTGTCAATAAACAGTCCTGGCAGTCAGAGTTCAGGTCCATCAGGGACCACAAGGCAAGGAAGGCGAAACACGGATTAATAATCTTAATAAACAGAAAGAAAGAAAACCCAAAAGGAGCAATTCAAAGCGTTTTGGACTTCGTATTAGTAAAAGTACACCGGACTGTAATGTAACAAGTAATACTAACTTTAGCAGAGTTTTGCAGCAGTGATTGGACCACGGCTCTCCCGATGCCCTGAGCCCCTCCGGTCACCAGAGCCACCTTCGCACTTAGAGCCATGATCCCAAAGTTCCGCTCTCCTTCCTCCCTCTTCTCTCTTTCTGTGAAGAAAAAAAAAGGTGTGCTTCTCTTTTAAGACCGGCTCTGTGTGTACGTTTCTACCTCCCAGCCTCAACCTATCAGCCTATCTAAACAGTGCATGTGTGTAAGAGTACGCTCACACACAAACACACAGAGAGAGAGAGCCGAGAGTCAGTTGCGTCTGGCAGTAATTACAGGTTTGCAGCAGCTCGTCGTACCTGCCCTTCAACACGCCTCTTTCTTCCTTCTTCTTGTCCTCCTGTCTTCACCCTCACTCTTCGCCGTTTGCAGTATCTATTACTACTCATTATTGGTTAATTTAAGCAATTCAACCACAATTTAGGATCATTTAGGACGAGTGTTCAGGTGCTAGTTTTCCGCTTCGGTGCCGGGGGTAAAAGGTGAAATGACAACTGGTATTTTTGAGAGCAGTTTTATTGAAAGGCGTGGCTGTTGTGTCGTCTTACCCTCTTAACACCGCAACAGGGTCACCTCCGGAGTCCTTTGTTGTTCAGGCTCATGTGTAACCCGGTTCCAATAAACCTTGACCTCGCCTGAAAAGCTTTGAACCTGACACCTTAAAGGTTAAAAGTTGTTTGTATTGTTTACCCCAATACCACAACAGCCTTTGTGAATTTGACAGGAATTTTAATCACTTAGATAGTAATAATACTAATTATAAAGAAAAGATAAATGTTAATATGTGACAATGTTGTAAGTAGCAATTTTCGTCCAGTGTCAACATTAAATATACACCGTCTTCATATCCGGTCGCCATTTTGGATTAGCAACCACTCATAGCTACTGTAGGAAGGAACAGAAGATTGTCCAATAACATTTGACACATTTTTCAATCATAACATAGCAAAATGGTTGTGTGTCCGAGCAAAACAGTAATTTCTTCACTGTACTGAGCGTAATTACCAGAGTAGCTGTACGAACGTGAGAAGACTGAAGCCCGAGACACGAGTTCACCAAAGATTCTAATGAACAAATTTTCAGTCGAACTCTGTTTCAGACCATCAAAACCTGAAGGATCCACTTTAATGTGGTACAACAGTGACTAATTCTTAACATTTGAGCACAACTCAACTATAAGAATAAAAGCAATGTTATTTCATTACATATTTAGAACTAGGCAGGTGAGTTTGTTTAACTGCTGGTTTACCGACACACGTCTCTTAAGAAATATGAAAATAAGTAAATGACTGGTTACCAGGCTGTAACCTTAAATTCACATTTTTATTCTGAATAGAATAATTGTATTTCAATTTGAAACATCTATCTGATGACTTTATTTCCTTTCTGATTTCAGAACAGAACTATAAGCTCTTTGTTTGTTTTTACTGGAACAATGAAAATATTTCAGTCATGAATAATGCCAGAAAATCTGAATGTTCTCACAGGAAATAGTGGAATGTTTGGAGGAGACACTTTTTGTAGTGAGCAGCAGAGTTTGACTTTGCTGTCTTATTTTTAATTTGTATATTTGTAGCATGTTTTTCCACCACTGTAATATAAATGGTCTCTACTTCATATAGCATGTAAGACGTTCCTCAAGCATTTGTTGTACTTTTGTGTTTTGCACTAAGTATCCTTGAATGTAATACTTCAGTATTTTATGGAGAGGTGGATTTAGCACTTATACCAAAATCACAGTGTAAAAAATCTGTAAAAGTAGCAGTTTATTGTAGGAAAAGTCAAGTTTATTCTATAATACTGCATAATGTTGTAAAATGTTATATGTTAGGTTAATAAAATTTGTATATATTTGTGAAATATGTTTACTGACCACAACCAACAGATGTTAATCCTGAGTAGACAGTACAATGTTTTCATCTGACACGTATTTGCATACAAGCATAGTGTGTCAGAATCTGTGATATTCAAGATAAAGCACAATTACCTCCATGTACTGACAGAAAAGCAAGACACGTAAAACCTGTGAATGATCCGCAGGGTTGAAGTTTTTGCTTTGAAGAACATGAACGTCTTCAACAGAGTTCCTGAAGGTTCTCCTCCATCTGTGAGCCTTGTGTGCTCCTGATGGTCTCAGGTTTCAGGTTTCCGGTTTCCGGTTTCAGGTGCAGGTCAGCAGAGGGAACATCAAGGAACACATTTTTCGTCTCTGTGGTGCCCACGTGATCTTTCACACAACTGCCAAGAGGCTGCTTGGTGTGTTAGGCAGACCATGGATCAGAGCCAACTGTGTAAAGGGGAATAAACCCAGGAACACCCAGTGAATAAATTTGATGCCACCATGAATATCCAAAGGCACACGGTTGTATTTTCTGTCTCTGTCTGTTGAGTTGTTGACAACAATTTCTTCACATTCCCACATCCCATGAAAATCTACGTGTATGGACTTGAAACTTACATGGGTAAGGAAATCCATCACAATTAAAATCATGTCTGTTTATATTTACTAAGTTAAGTTACTGCAAGCGGAATGGAGACTTTGCACGTACAGCTGCTGTTAAACTCAAGAAATAACATAGTTTAGACAAAATGT
Source organism: Brotula barbata (assembly GCA_900303265.1). Taxonomy (NCBI): domain Eukaryota; kingdom Metazoa; phylum Chordata; class Actinopteri; order Ophidiiformes; family Ophidiidae; genus Brotula; species Brotula barbata. The sequence goes on along the minus strand of OMNV01016140.1, from coordinate 8,613 downwards.
AACAAAGACTTAATGCTGTTGATGATTGATTGCAATTCATATCCTCGCTACTGTAACTCCACTGCTGTTGTTGTTGATACACGCACCCATCAATCTGTCTCCAGCTGTTTCTTTTGATCACTTGAGGCTGACTAATGATCATCAGCCCACGTGGCTCTCAGTAAATGTGCATGCAATTGATTAGGTTCAATCTGTCATGATACATAACTAATTATTTTGTAGCAGCAACCGTGGGAAACATCAGGTAGTGTGCACAAAAAAATAACAATCTTGGAGCCTTGCCACTTCCAACTGCTTCTTGACATGTTATGACAGAATCGAATGAAAAAGCCAGCAGGGAGTTACTGGAGTATGTTAATAAACTAACTTAAAGATTGAAGCTGCATTTCTCTCAATTAACACATTGTGTGTGTGTGTGTCTGTGTAGTTTTTTGGTAAAAGTTTGATGTAATAGATGTGCTGTCATGGCTTAAGGTTTGGGGTTTCACTGATTGAGTGTGAGGCTCCATTGTGTGTTAACAATGGAGAGAAATTATGATTTCATATCACTTTCCAAGATCGGAAGAAATTGCTGAGGGGTTTTTTTTGCAAGCTTTCTAAAAGGAAAAAGGCCCCCACACTACTGGTCTTCCTGAGTTGTTACATTAGTAACATAATGAATACTCTCTGCTACTGCACAGGAAACCCAATGGACCTGGTACCAGGCCTTAATGACCACACTTTTTAGATGGCTCAAGAGATGAAAAAAATGTCAACCCAATGATTGATTCAACTGACCTCCCTTGAGAAATGACTATAACTCAGTCTATCCAAGGAGGGGCGCTGTTACACAGGGCTAAAAGGAATGGGACATGTAAATCACTATTTCTTTACCCAGTATCACATGATCTGTACACTGAAATAAGCCCGTACTGAAGTGCACAGAAGTCCAGTAAACTGCTGCAGCTACTCTGCTCTGCTGCAGCAGATAGAAACGACTCGGACTCAAACCTCTCTCTCCTCCATGTTGTTAAACCTGACAGGTAATACCAAAGGTTATTAGACCAGAGAACAGATCTGCGCTGAATGAAAGGTCTACAAAGATTTCTGTGGATTGAATTCTTGCGTGTGAATGAATTGGATCTGACCTTTGGATTATTTTTGTAGTGTATAACTCGTCACAGTGCCTCGTAGTCATAGCATAGCTAATGTTTCTCGCTCTTCCAGTTGAGAGCAGCTTATTTGTTCTCAGAAAACATCCCTCTACTGCAAAGTTAATCCCATTGACATACAATTTACCTTTGTTTTGATGCTCAAAGTCCGCGCTAGGTGTCCATATCACAGTTTAGACGATTTGGTGGACTATTTCCTATAGAAGACAATTTCAGACAGTGGCAATTGGCAATTCGTATCCTTTGCCTGTTCCTTCTTTCTTAGATGTTGGTTTAAATTTCCTGAAACATTGTTAGGGAATTTACAATCACATGGTTTTCACTATTTGATGTTTATTGACTGAGCCATTGTCTTGCAGATTTGCTGCAGCATTAAGATCAAAATAGAACAGGCAGGCTGTCCTTCAAACCCGTGAGCCATTTAAACAAGATAGGCAGGACAACAAACACCAAAAACAAATAAGAAGCTTGACATACTTACGAAATCTTTAACATAAACGTGATTCACAGTAATGAAATAACTGAAGCTATGAATTTCAATGACTAAAGCACTTGAATGTCATGGTACAGTTGTGATCTTTATTTTAACATATTATCCATGTCCCTTTGGCTCTGAAGTTATAAAGTTTAAAATTTTTAAACACAATACAACAGGCGAACTTGTGAACAGAAGGTCAGGAAGACATTGAAGGTCGGCAGTAATGTCATAAAGGTGCAGAGAAGGATTAAAGGTGAGAGGTGACATCCTGTCTTCATATTAACAACCCATGAGTACAATTTGTTAATGTGTGCGAATGACACCAATAAGTCATAACAGTGACTCATTACAAAACGAGAACGCAATAATTGTCTTGTGATATGGTATAACACACAGGCATGAGAGCGGCAGGACACCATGAACATGGATGAAGATATGTTGATGTATTTTACACAAGAAATGATACTCAAAGTTGTCTGTCATTAACATGGAGGTATGGTTTTCAAACAACGGAGCCGGTTTCTTTACATTTGCAGCTTATTCATCTTGACACAAATTATTTTATTGAAACAGGATGCCACCTCTTCTGTTGAAGGAACCTGAAATGTGCCACATGTGAACAAAGAGTGGTGAATTTGGTGACTTGTACGTGGTGTAAATTTGAAATTTTAGACTTGTGGTGTGAACATATAGGCACACTCATCATCTCCTCCTGTGCCTCTGCTGCTCAATAATTCCACAGGTTTGATTTAATTTCCTCTGGTAGCTTTCTGTTTAGCTCAAGTGTTTACAAACACTGCACATCTGGGGGTTACGCAATCTTCTCAAGCGTGTATCACTGCTGGTTATGGCATCACAAGGTATTTACACTGCAACAGGCATTTTACAAGAGTCACCTATAAAATGACTGACGTCCTTGATCTGTCTTGATGATTTTGTCCTCACTAAATTAACGTCTCTGCTGGTGATCAGTGGTATGTGTAAAGCTCGGGGATGCTGGAATCAAACAGAACCTGGGAAAGATCTGACAGTGAAGAAACTAAATCTTACAAAAAACAATGATTTTTCTGTCAATATCCTGGATCTCTGTGTTATCGAGGCTTTACTCAAACATCTCTCTGTTGTGCTATCGCTTCAGTTCCAGTTAATTTCAGATAGAAATACTGTATTACAAATACGGCCTCTGTATTTGTAATACTGTATTACAAATAAGTTCAACTTGAAACACAACACTTTTTCTGCAGGTAAAACCTTATGTCACTTTTGTAGTCCATTTTGAACAGAAGAAAGTGAAAGTTGTCCATCCAGACCCTCAGGGTCTCCCCTGGAGCTATTCATCTGTGATGTGAACATGATCGGAATTAGCTCAGAAGTAATTCTAGGGTGACTTATTACAGTGACCTTTTCTGGAATCAGAGAAATGCACATCGCTGACATGAAATAAACAACACAGCAGAAGGTCAAGCGGTAAAGTCTTCAGACCAACAGGTTAAAGTTTAGTGTGCAGTATGTCCATGCACTGAAGATCTGTGACAAATCTCAACATTTAATTTGTAAAGCTCAACATTTCATGAGAGGATCCAAACAGGCTTTTAAAAGAAGGGTTATGTGTTGTGAAAAAAAGTCAAACTGATTCACAGTTTAAAAAAATCTAAACAAGTGCAATTTGGAGTGATGTTGTTTTGAAACCTGAGTTTTCTATCATCTTAGAGGTTAGAAAATGATTAATTAGTGCTGCCTTCAAAAACACGCTTGGTCTCTCATGTACCCCTGTCATATATGCTCACCATTTACAGAATATCTTCCTCACGTACTGTGAGACTGTATGAAATTCTCATAATACACTCACTTGAAAATGTTTTTGTCTCCCCGCAACCCTAACATGGATGTGGTAGGTTATAGATAACGGATGGACGGACATTTGTCTCTTGTAGTTTTTCCTGTTTTGCTTAACTGATGTTTTTCAGGTGGTGTGATCTTTATCACATCATTTTCAATATTTTATTTTCAAAGTTTTTCACATTGTTGCCATTAATGATGCATGAACATGTAACATGTTACCACATGCAAAAAAACCCTTCACTATGTAAACTTTTACTTAAGCTACAACTGCAAATACCTCGCTTTATTTTGACTTCAATTTAATTTAGTATGTTTTATTTCTGTGTTATCAGAATGTATGAAAAGGATTTGAGTTGATTCAGTGGTCAGCGTAGTACCCTCAGGGTGAGAGCAGTACAAAAATGTATGTGTGTACAGTGTGTATAATCTCTTTATTGCTTATGCACATCTTCATGCCTGAGTATCTTATAAAGAACCCAGTAGAAGATATTGAAGAAGAGGAAGGCCAAGGGGAAACCGGCTCTGGATACGGTGTCGATCTTTTTGGCTCGGTCGATGAATAACTTCCTCATCTCCTCATTGCTTTTACCCCCCGCAGTTAAGACCCCCCCACCTGCTGTGGCTACCGGGGCATTGTGAGCAGTGTGTGGGGTGCTGGCCTGAGTCAGAGCGTTGTTGGAGGCCTTGCACGTGGTATCCTTGCTGTTGCTGGGAGCGATGACAGCAGCAGCTGTAGAGGTCAGCCTGGTCTCCTTCACTTCCTCTTCCTGCTGGCAAGAAAACAGACCGAAGGTCAATGCTCGGATCAGATGCCCATATTCTCTATACAAGCTGCGTCTACATATACAGTGCAGTACCTAAAGTACAGATATTGTAATTTAGGTAGTATACAAACTGTACACTACTGCTGTAAGTCCTACATCGTTCAGCTGATTTTGATGTAAATATCCTCAAATTAAAGCTGAAAGTCTGCACTCTTTTTTAATTCAGACACTGTGGCAGACAGCTAAAATAACTACTATTGATGACCAAATAGGTATTAATGGCAGTATCATGAAAAAAAATCTGAAATTTAATACTTAGTTTTAGTGCTGATTTTATTATAATATCAAATAGATTTTTGTCGATTGTTTTAAGTTGTTTTAATACTTTTAGGGTCATAAAAATCATAGCAAAGCCACAGAATTTGAAATTGTTGCCAAAGTGGAACCATTTCGGAACACGATAAAATACCCAAAATGCTTTTGGACATTTTCCAAAAATCATAGTGAATTTGTGGAGTCAAGTTAGACGCTGAGAAATGAAAACAAGATCTGTGATGGCACATCTCCTGACTCCTTTTGTTCATATGACAGCCTTGCTCTTTGCTCATTGTCAGCAACCAAGGACGTGTGATGTTACATTGTTATTCTTAGCCTTACAGTTTACACTTTCCCTTGCATAACATATCTAATTCAAAATGACATAGTATAGTTTGCTTTGCACATTACAACACAGAAAAGCTGTACAATTAATCAGTAAACCTGGTATCGAAAATTTGGACTTTGTCATGATAATCTTATAATTATTCTTATAGAGTTTCCAAAACTAAAGATCTGATAAAACTACAAATTTGTGAAAGTGAAACATCTTTGGAAAACATCCAAACCTTTTAAATGTCAGCAGAAAATTTGTGACCCACAGAAGAAATCTACAAAAAGACAAGTGTGTCAAACAATGTGTGATGGTTGGATGTTGGGTTCAGGCTGTTATCGATCATATCTTGTCATCAAGTATTAAATAAAGTTTCTGAGTGATCTGTTCAATTTCAAGACATTTTTCTCTCCTGCAGTCAAATGAATACTTTCTACTTTGTGATCTTATTATAAGCACGGTTAATAATACTTAATGTCCCCTTTTGACCTTTCCTAGTCTGCTGAGTGTGGTTACAGCGCCCCCTACCGGTCAGCCTGTACATTCTTGATGTCTAAATAAGATACATATAAGAATTACACACAAAATAAAACAGTGTTCAAATAACAGTTTATTAAAACACTGAAACACTAAAAAGTCTACATTCAAGGTACAATGCACTCCTGCAGAGTTCACAATAGATTTCAGCTTCTTGCTAAGTTTTACACACACTGTTCTATTATTAGAGAAGGTATGTGGTATATAAAAGTGATGTCCCTAATCTGTTGAGATTTTCAATAATTCCCAGGAATGAAGTTCACATCGGAGCTCCAGAATAGTTCCACAACAGACATCCTAAAACACGAAAAGATAACAAGTCAGGTTTCTTTTGCACTGTGATGAACTACAGTGCAGGCAAACTAATAAAGTTAAGCATGATGGAAATAATAATTCATGATATTATATTACATATAAAATAATGATCACATCAAGAGCATATTCTGCTTATCATCCACAAAATATTTCATAAAAACAATATCAGACCAACACATTGAGCTTTAGAAACATCCATAAATTGTACATAATCACCAGGTTGCTACAGATTTCAGTCTGAAATAAGATAAAACATGAAAGACAAATATGCTCTGAATAGCACAGATTTAGCTGAAAGGCAACAAATGGTAGCACAAAATACTCACAGCAGCTGACTGTAGAATCACGTAGCGTTGGACCAGCGCCATCCACCACCAAAAGAAACACTAGTCCGGTGCTGTTCTGTCTCTCCACATCCTCAGTGTGACTTCACATGGAAATAATCCCCGATAAACAGGCTGTGGAAAACTTTTTTAGACTGCCTCTCATGCAGAGTCTGGTTGGTGTCAACATTTCACACTTAGTGACAAGGATGGCTGACTCACTTATATGGAGGAAGGAAAGGATCATATGGAACCTTCCCTACAATCATACTTTTATTTGATTTGTGTTATTTAAAAACTGTAATACTTACATTATTTATCTTATTGTTATTGATACTTTGTGAAGCACTTTGTAAAAAATTATTATATGAAGTAGAGGAAAATGAGAAGAGACCCGAGTGCACATCGATTTATCGTCTGATCAGTGAGAATGTCAATTTTATGAAAAACATTAGAATATTCTGAGCTCTGATCTGACCAGAAGAGAGCGAGTGCAGGAAGAACAGCAGAAGGCTGGATCAGGATCTTTGAGCTAAAAATACAACAGCCCTCAGGACCTCAAGAAAATCTAACCTTAACCTTAACCTGAACCTTAACCTTAACTCAGCCTTAACTCAACCTTACCTAATATATCCTTAAGAAGCTGTAATCATGTTTGGTGGATTTGGGGCTGGACTGCAGGGTGTGTATAGCTCATTACGCAGGTCATTGATGTCTTCATTCCCCATCGGTTGATTGACTGATGTCCCATGTCAATATATTACTGAAGTGATGCTGATCTGATTTGACTGATCATGTAAAACATTTTTTTGACTTTGTTGCTTCAGAATGATGTCTGTGAGTGATGCATGATGTCAGAGTGTCACAGTCTTGTCATGAATAGATCACCCCACCACCCCAGAGGAGCAGCGAGGAAGCATACGGCGGTCTTCATGATGAGGGGAGGAGTGTGACAATTAAGTTGATGAAACGTGCACATACAGTGATCATGCACACACAGACTGTGCGGTGCCCTTTACCCTGTAGATGCAGATGTTCCTGTCAGATCCATACAGAGGCTCTGACTGTTTGAGTCCGTTGTCATCGTGTGCACGATGAAGGGATTCAGCAAGCTCTTCAGGATCAACGCCACCTTCACTGTTCTACCAGACCATGCAGACCAATGAGCAACACACACAGACGTAATGAAACTAAAAAAGGCATCCAACAAAAGGATTCATTCAGTCATCTACTGTAAATTCTATTGTAAAGAAGAATACAAGTCAAAAACAAATCGAAACTTATGGTTTATACTTTCAAAACCAAATTTGGGATTTTTATAGTAAATGGAGAAAGAGCAAATGTTAGAGATAGTATAAGAATTAGGATTCAATTTCTTGAAGGGGGATCTGTTGTTTGAATTTAATGTCAATAGGGGTTTAAAGTGAAACTCATCAGGCCACATCACAGATCATTTTTTGATTTGTTTGTTGTTGTTAAGTTGGAGAATTGTGGGGATATTTGGAGTCCCTTACAAGGCCGTAAGTCTCTGACTGGAACATCAAATAAACCTGTGACTAAAATCATGAATTGGCTGAAAATCGTGACATTTTGTGAAATTACTTCAGATGGGTGTTTTGAAAAATATTCGGACAATTTGCTCCTGATTGGCATCTCTTAAATCAAACTGACAGCTGGATGTCATATTTGGCATTAATGTGCTTCCAATTTGTTTCAGATGACAGAATCCTTCCCACCCACAAACATCACAGCATGCAGTGCATCCTCTGGGCTCATAACAGAGGTAAGAATATTTCACATGATAAAATCAAACAGACAAAATGAAACATGCAGCAACAAGTGAGATGTCATCTCAAATGCACCATAATGCTGTGATGGTGCATTCATCCCTCATCCTCTTATTTTGTTATCTATTCAAGTATCACTCTTCAGTTCAAAATGTATGGTTGACAGCAGGATACCAGAGATTATAGAGTCCAACAAACAAAAGACTTAACAGGGGGCAATGCAACATGGAGCTTTGTAGTTGACTGTAAAAATAAGAATATGAATAAAGTATGGAAAATGCAACGTAGGAACCCTGGAGCATCAGTGTGTGTGTGTGTGTGTGTGTGTGTGTGTGTGTGTGTGTGTGTGGATGTGTGTGGATGTGTGTTGACCTTGTTCTTGCTCTTGTGTTGCCGACGGAACCTCAGCAGCTCTTTGTGTTGTCTGGATACAAAGTTAACAGCAGCGTATTCCAACAGAGCCGAGAAGACAAAGAGAAGACAAACTGCCATCCAGATGTCTATGGCTTTGACATAAGACACCTGTGGACAGATACACACACATCCGCGGTTAGTAAACCAAGGGTCCACACGCACTCAACTACATTTTGCACCATTGCATGTTTATTTGAAGACAGAGGAGGAAGAGGAAGTCACATGCTGACTGAGACACTCTTCATCCTCTCCACCTGTCACCTTCCCCAGGATGGATGAGAAGATAAGATGATATAAGATACAGTCAGATATTGATTCTGTCAGAGATGCTGTGTATCCCTGAAGTCTTATAT
>OMNV01016139.1:25248-39873 GCA_900303265.1 Brotula barbata | reverse complement strand
ACACAGTGGAGGGTCGAGTCAGACCTGCTGCACAGCTGGTGGAGGTCATTTATTGATTTAATGACTCTCTCTCTCCCCCTCTCTCTCTCTCCCTCATCTACAGATTATTTCAGAATTCTTTCTCTCCCTCAGACCCCTCTCTCTCTCTTTCTCTCTCCCAAGTGTAGTCGACAGAAGGCCAGTTCTCTGTAATGTCATAAAGTGTGTGTGTGTCTCTCAGTTTCACTCTCTCTTGTTTTATTCCCTATCTGTCTTTTTTCACGAGGCTCAGGCCTCTCTGTGCCCCATCCCTGGGGAGGCTGCTGTCCAGCGTCATCCATTTAGAGGAAGCCTGTGTCTGTGTGTGTGTGTGTGTGTGTGCAGCCACATTCCCTTTTTCTCCCTCCCTCTCTTCCTCCGTCTCTTTTTGAATTTGAGCTGCCAGCCTTTCCTTAATCCTCCATTTCTGAACCAGCTTATTCGGTACTGTGACCTTTTGTTGAGGGTGGAGTGGGTCGTGCTTGTCAAATATGGTTTTACTCAAGAAGAACAGTGGCGGGTCAAAAGGCTGCAGGATCCCTCGGTCAGACCGGGCCCAGTGGCCGCAGTACAGCGGAGATAAATCAGAGGTTTGAGTCCTTGGATGGGCGCGTACGGCTCACTGTGACTCTCTGTGACACCATTCAAGTATAGAAAAAAAATTTGTTCAGGATCTGATCCTGGATAAACATGTTAATGCTCCTCTTCAATGCTCTTTTTACTCCTTTTATGAACCCGGCCGTTCCGTGCACACGTCTGGACCAGCAGATCGTGGTTAGCTGGAGATGAATCCTCGTTAGAAGGAGAGAAAGGAAACCCATCTTGGCTGCTCTACATTAGTTTCTTGAAAATGTTACATTTGATTACAAGATTCCTCCCTGAGTACATACTGTATCTGCTTAGCTGACAGCAACTGGTTATACTACTGAAGTTTACACACACACACACACACACACACACACACAGATCCACCTGTTGAGCTCTTCCTGTCACCCAAAGTCAAGCTGTCTGTCTCAAACCTTTTGGCAGTGTATTGTGAGTCCAATCACTGGATTTTGAAGAGATTAAAGTACGTCGTCAGATTAAATCTTAATGTTGTCACACAGCAACAGCCAAGGTAACCGAGCAAGGTACGACTCCTGCTTATCAGGGGGTCAGGGTCGTGTTCAGGGGCTTTGAGGCATTAAAGGCATTAAACCAGCAACCTTCCCCACCCCTCCTCCCTCTTAGTAGCCTTGATGTTGTTCATCAACATGGTGAAACACATGGAATCAGCGTGACGGACAGGAAATAATGGAGGAGGGACCAGGAGTCGATTCAATCCAATGCGTGCTGGTCACATGACATCATATTTTCTGCTTTGGTTCATTGTTTGAAATACAAACATTGATTAATGACTTTTTTTCTTCTTCTCAGGATTGTTGAGATCTACAGCCGTCGACTACAAGGTAGAGGAATCATGGGCTCCGTCCACGTGTCTCTGTGTGCTGTCCAGAGGTCACTGCAGTGTTCTCACTCACTTTGATCGCCCCGGATGTGGCTGACCCCCCTTGTGTTTGTGTGCTCTTAGTTCAGGAGAGATTGACCAAACAGATTGCCGTGGCGATCACCGAGGCCCTGCAGCCCACAGGGGTTGGCGTCGTCATCGAGGCGACGTAGGTTTGATAAATGTTACCGATCTGATGGTGAAGTGACTAAAATGTGATGTTGTTTTGCTTTTATTGTGATTCATCATTTCTCTCGTCCTCCTCCTCTCTCTTCCTCAGTCACCTGTGCATGGTGATGCGTGGCGTTCAGAAGATGAACAGTAAAACCGTCACCAGCACCATGTTAGGAGTTTTCAGGGAAGATCCCAAAACCCGGGATGAGTTCCTGACTCTGATCAGAAGCTGAGGAGGATGATGCTCTGCTTCCTCATCTTCGTCCTGCCTGAGATTACCTCGCCTGCACTGGCCAGTTGCTGTGCAACTCTCTCTTTCTGTGTGTGTGCGTGGGTGTGTGTCATTCGTTTGTCGTGTGTGTGTGATTGTATTTTCAGATGGTCAATCATTATCTCTACAATTTCTGTATGGGTGGAGTTTGTACACTGACAGGTTATTGAACTTAAGCGAAAGAAAGATGGACTTTACCCCTTTAGCCACACGTGTTGTGTGTGTGTGTGTGTACGCTTGTTAATATCAGTCTCCAGCTTGGAAAATCTGACATTTTCTGTAAAATAACAGAACAGAACAGAAAATGTTTTAGTCACTAAAACGGTTTTTAATCCACGAATTGGTACTAAATTATTGACAGTTATCAATATTTTTACTGCTTCTCAAATTGTAAACCACATGTATTCTGTGGAAGAGTTTATTTCAAGGGGTCAAAGATGAGCCTAAGCAGCTACACATGGACACTCTTGAGATCTCTTTGGATCTTTTTATCAATGGATCAGTGTGAAACAACACGGTGCTGCTACTCACATTTTGATATGACAGTGAAAACCATCAGTCGACTGAAAGGAAAACATGCTTCAGTCCTCATTCAGCATTCCTGTGTTATTGCTAATTATAGATGAATTTATCATAACTATAGATAAATGAATCATCAATCAAGATCAATTGATCTCAAATTCAAGAATTCAAGAGGAACAAACATCATTGGTCTTATTTTTCTTACGTACTCGCCAAACTGTACATGCGACTTGAATTTCTTTTTACTACGATTCTTCATAGTGGTAAGTTACACTATGTGTACTTTATGGACTGAACGTCTTGGGTTTGAATCCTGTGCTGACTTTGGTCCTTTACGTGTTTGAGTGTCCAATCGTTGTGGGTTGAATTATAGAAACCGTCTTATTATCTTCTATTATCTATTGTCTTTTTGGGATGGGCCATTGCCCATTACGTCGTCATTATTTTCAAGGTAGTCTCACATGCAAACAAAGGAGAGAGTCCAAAGCCCTGGACTGGGAGAGAAATCCATAAGAACAGCAAACAATAACAAAACGACAAAAGCACAGAATAATGGACACGCAAAAGATGGTTGTTTAGCCACGTTAGAGCTGGTGTGTCGTGTCTTTGTGGTGGGTGGGAGTTTAGTATTCATACCACGTTTGCATTAAAATATGACATATACATGCATAGTGTTATTTGTAGTTAATGCAGAAAATTCAGAGTGTGCCCATTTGTGCCAAACTGCCTCTGAAAATGATGACAAAAAAATAACCAATCTGTGCAGCGAAATGGGGGGATTTCATTTCAGGCTGTCACCCGATGTGTGTTTGTAATGTGAGTAATGTATTTTTACTCTTATGTAACATATTTCCAAATTTGAATGCATTATAAGAAGAGAGAGAGAGAGAGAGAGAGATTTGAGTGTGTGTGTGTTTTGTGGCCTTGTTGAGGAGGGCAGCCTCTTTGGCTCCTTCCACTGTCAATTTATGTTTTGTGCTCATTTAAAAGAATTTTTAATCAAATAAATAAATGTGGTTATGAATATGATGCTCAGACTGTTTATTTCTCTTGCACTTTTTAGTGACTTGGATTCAAGATGAGATTCAGAGATCTCATGTTAACGCGTCAAAGTGTTACAACGGCCTCCTTCTAACTAACTATATAACTTATAAGGACACATAGATACACGGGGAGACAGGAATGAATCCAGAACCTCCCCGTAACCTGATCTGCAGACTCATTGTGTCATCAACCCAGAGATAAATTCTTAGACTGAACGAACTTCATTCCATTAAATATTTGAGACGGACATCTTTCATTTTCCACGTCTTTGATGGCAACAACACAGTGATCGAAAAACCAGTAAGACCAAAACGACTCACCTTCGAACAACATAGCTTTGGTATTTGAAAACTGTAACGTTTCAACATAAAGGGCCCAGTGTGAGTTGCTGATTTTAAGATTTATACTGCCCTCTAGAGTCCTGAAACCAAATTACACTACATTCAAACTCATCAGGATGCAGGCATCATTCTGGCTTAAAAGGCTAAGCAATAAGTAATAAGTAGTAAACGTTTAAAGGTAAACTTTTAAGTCAAAGATGCAAATAATTTAAATTTTGCATTATTCCTCATACAAACATATATTTCCAGGTTATCTATTAATGTACTAGTCTGTGAATGCCAGAGCTAAGGCCACAGTTCAAAGCCTCATCTTCAGAAAATCCAAATTAATTCATCAGTGAACAGTTTCAAATTCTTTGTTTTTTGGTTTGGGGTAAAAACTGAACACATTTGTGCCGTTTGTTGATGTCTGACAGCTTATTTTATTCCCACAATAACGTGTTTTGAGTTTAATTTAGCTTTGCATTGTTTCTCTCTTTATGAATAGGACAGGGTTAAAGGTCAAAGGCCTGCAGAATGCACAATATCTCCAGAATCATTTAACTCTGGACAGAAATGGCCTAAAAATGATGACATTTTATACACAGTTTCAAAAACTGTGTTGATGCCATTCATGGATTCTACGAAGTGAAAGAGGCAGAGACTCAGTGGAGGAGTTACAACTTTTTATGGATAAGGGGCATGCCAAGTCACAGCATTCTGGTACATCGCCACAAAATTACAGCAAGACACATTAAAAACATGTGAATGTATGCATACACATACCCACCCACCCACACACACACACACACACTTGCACACACCCATCTGCACGCACGCATACACACATTTTTTTTTTAAACAGACCAGAATTCATAACTTCATATCAGCATTGAGAAGTACCTACAGAAAACGTCAGGCTGCGTTCACCGTGCAGCTTCAGAGCTCCTCTCCCACATTTTCATCTTCACGTTTCATTTTTCTGTTTCAGATCCACGTCTGACATCAAGCTGCTTCATTAGGTGCCTGTACGGGTTCAACACCCGACGTGCAGCAGATTTGTTGTAGGGCCACATTTTAAAACGTGCCAGTGACACGTTTAGAGTGTGTCACACGTTGTCACACACATCATTGATTTTTAGGAACGTGTAATTGTTCGATCACATCATCATATATATTATATTTATATATATTTTTTGGCAAAAATGTGAGTATCGGTGTCTAACAGCTGTCAAACGATGCTAAATGAATGATTCACTGATCTGATTCAGCTACAGTCAACATCAGCTGATAATTACAGTGTAATATAAGTTGAAATAATAGCACACAGAGACTAAAACAGTGTGTTTCACGTGTTTGTTTTGGCTGCTGTGGATTCTTAACCTGCCATCACCCCACTCACTGTCGTCACAAGTGGAAATGGACGCAGATCAGTGACAAAGTGGGGCGAAGGAATGATTTATGTTGAGACAGACATCAAAGTTGGCAGTGAGTGAATGGATCAGATTTACGATCATGAACATTGGATCAGATCATTTGGAGAGAAATGTGGATGGAGACATTCTGAGCTGCAGTGTGAACATGACCCCATTTGTCTGTAACACAACAGTTTTTATATAAAACCATTTTACACTTGGGCTATATGTCTTGAGTAAAAAAAGGCACTGCCATTTGTTATTCTAAATACAACTTTCCCAGCCTTGTACATGCAGTTCTAAAATATAAATTACACTTTTTCAATTTTCTCTTTCCTTTTTTTCTGCATTTTCTTCCATATTTGGCCTTTTTTCTGTTTTTATTTTTATTTTTTTAATTATTAAACATACAATATTCCTTTGTCAAATATATACGTAAGCCTGCAGTCAATACAGGACATCGGCTCTTTAACAAAATAAAACTAAAAGGAAATGGGGAGCACAGTCAAGCGGTAAAATTTTGTTACAGGATGCTGCAGAATTTACAAGTCTCTGCATCCCACAGTAACAAACTGACTAAACTGCAGAATCTATGACAAAAACAAAAATGATAAAAAAAACAGCATATATGTCTCGATTTAAAGTACATTAAATATTGTTTTTTTTTGGAATATTTATCTGTTAATACTGCAGTGTGCACAGCGGGACACCCGCACAGCTGATATGCATTTAGAACAATAAAAATAAAGCATTTGGTTGCAATGATCCAGACCTCCACTGCCCCAGCAGAAGTACTTCCTGTGTTCAGGTTTATAAAAACAACAAAAAAGGGTCTCATGGACACCCTCTAGCTTTGGCCTGGAAATGCTGCAGGAAGCAGGGTCGGGCGGAAACATGAATCTGCTCCTCAGATATTCAGATTATAGCTCAGAAATAATCCAAATGATCGTTCTTGGGAATACTGCTCAAGTGAGTTAAGTCATTCAAAACATTTCAGTTCTCTTTGATAACAGCTTTGATGTTTAATTTAGTCATTAATTACTAAAATTCAAATTTCCACACAATACATGTACTCTGCCACGGCAACAATATTAGAAAATTTTCCAATACATTTATTTTAATGAAATGCATGCATGTAAGTTAAAATAAAACAGAGGGAGGCAGATCAGTGGAATATTATTTTAAAAACTGGTTCACACTGTGATGGAAACAAGTTGAAATCATCTTAACACACGGGCAGATTTACTTTTCTACTAAATAGGACTTATAGGTGCCAATTACAGACAAAGATTACTTGATTTTTTACGGCGTAAGCGCTGATAGGAAATTAAAGTGACCTTCCCGACCCTGTAAGCTCCGCTCAACCACTACTAAGAAGTCAGTTAGTAAAAACATGCAGAGCACCGAAACAAATTCAGAATCCAAATCTCAACACCTAATGTGATATTGATAATATTGTTTAAACTGATTCCATGTCAGATATCTGATCTTGGTAATATAAAGTGATTACAGGTCAGAAGTAATGAAACTCCCAGCATGCACTGGACCAGTCTCCAGCCTCTGTTTATTTGCTGGCAGGCTCGCCTGTGTTTCACATGTAAAAAAAAACAAAAACAAAAAAAACTCAACATGAGACTGAAAAGATATAAATGAGATTATAGATCAACAACAAAAATAAAAAGTCAATAATAACTATGTTATTTGAGATGTATGTATGGTCACCAGCCATAACATGTTAATACATATGGTACTTTAAATAATACACCTAAATGAGTCAAACAATCACCTCTGCAACAATAATGACAAAGAATAAATAATTGTCTGTATCTACTTTTTAGTACTGATTCATACGGCAGTGACGCTGAACACGAGATCTGACGCCATTAAAATTGACATTCATGCACTGGTGGAATCTTGTGCAACTCTCACGGATTCGCAATGACCATAAGAGCAGCAAACACAGACACAAGGGTCTTAGTGTGTTCATCATCGCAACTGCAGAACGACACTGAGTGAAACATCAACACCAGAGTTTCTGCATTTGAAACACACACACACTCACTTCTCTGCTTTCAGCACAAACTGTAGTGTTTCACATCGGTTTTCCTTCCAGGCAGCAACCTGCTTCCACGCGTTTCCCTAGCGTATGAATATCCACCTATAACCAGTGATCCCTCACAGTAAACATATCTGCGTCACTGGTCAGACGGATGAACACAGAAACATAGTGATGTTTTGTAATATTTACCTGTTGACAAGAGCAAAGCTGTTTACCAACTTTAAAGCTGGATAATTGTTCAGCTTGTTTCCTGTGATGTGACCTGTGTTTTGATTCCTTTATTTTCCTATTTCAAGACACCGCTGATTAAACATTTTTGTCAAAATTTTCATGTCAATGCAGCTGTAAGTGCAGAATGAACTGAAAACCTGAAAAAAAGCAGATATGAGGTTTACTATGATGGATACCGCTCTTTAACAGGTTTCAAAACTATTCTCTTATTGTATTAAAATGAATCAGTCACCGCGTGAACTGCTGTGAAGTGTTGTGTGACAGACAAGGAGCCAGTGTGAACATGTGGCTCCAAGTTCTTCAACCCTGTAAACTGACAAAACCACAACATCCACTTTTGTAGGGAGCATTAAAGGTGAACACACAGTGTCAGAGTCTTTCCTGTCAATCCTGGACGAGGATTCACTCACCACTGTGTGACCTCTGTCTGTAGTGAGTCTGTTTTGGACAACAGTGCCCTCTATGGCTGCTTTCTTCTCGCCACTCTGCTCAGTCTGTTCTAACACTCAGCCCTGTGTGCTAAAAGATTTTAGTGTATCACACCGTTACATTAAGTGCCGGCTGCAAGGAAGTACTATAGATTTACAAAAAACTGATGAAGACACTCAACTGCAGCATTGATCCTTATGGTGACATCTGACAGTGTTCTCGTGTTTAAACATATGCATATGAGGACGTGTGAATCCTCTCTGGGTGCTTAAGCACAGAACTTGCCTGTGCAGGAAACCAGCTTATTTCAGCATAAACTTTTCCGTATCAAGTCTGTCAACCAGGCACAATAAATTGAAGGTGCACCAAAAGAATAGATGACAGATGAGTCTCTCAGTGAGGACTGAACACCAGTAATCACCTTTCCTCTGAGCTAATGTGAGCACGGATATCAACATCTGTCCCACTTTGACTGCATTTGGCCATCAGGTGGAGGTAAGCACTAACGAGGCAATCTCTGGGAAAACAACCCTTCATGGACTGACAGCGTGTCATATCTCCCATGGTGTGAGTGACGCTCCTTGGGTTTCTGACTTCCTCTATATTTCCACACAATCTTTTCTTCCTCCCAGAAAAACCTTTAGTTGTAGCATGCACTTTAAACTTTACAAAAATAACTATACTCATCTGAACATGCAGACAGATCCCACTGAGCACACTCCTCCACGTATCTCCCATTTAAATGTAGAAAAGCTTACATGAATTCAAACAGTTCATACAGTACATGCTGTGTAGAAACAATATGTAGCTGACCTGGGCCAAACTCACTTCCTCCTGCACTCATACGATTAGACGTGACATCCTCTTCCTCCGTCATCTTCGACCGATCAAAGGTCCTGCCTCTGATTTCATCCTCAAACATCCGCTTCCCTTTCCAGTATCACTTGTCCAACTTAACATCAATCTACTCCTTCTACTTTCGGTGTCTTTCTGCACCATTCCCTAAACCCTTTGCATCTCTCTCTCGGTTTGTAGACCTTTGTCTTTCTCCTCTCTGAAGTTTCAAGCCAGTACATCTCATCTGTTGGCTTGCAAAATAAAGAATACGCACATTGGTTGTAAACTAATGTGATGGCTACTCATGGGACATAAAGCAACTATAGTAGGTAGCCAAGGCTTTACAGAATAACATTCATACCTGAAATTCTTACATGATTCTGTACCCTTTAAAAGTAGCATCAATATGTAAACAATAAATACGTACAATACAAATAAATGATTTTTGCCACCCAATACTTTCCCAAGCTCCACACGCATCCTCACTAGACACTCAGTCCTCATGGAAAACAGTCAAGGAAAGCCCATAATTCCTTCTGTATCCTTTGTTTTGCTCATCTCAACTTGTTTCGGGGTCTGAGGTACTTATATGGATGTGAAAGATGTCACTGGAGCAGCGGCGGATGTGCGGGAACCAGGAAGTCCAAGAGCGAAAGGGCTGACTGGCTGCCCGATCTACAGCCCAGCTTCTCCTTTCTCATGGGGCCGACTGGACTGCAGTACTTTTTCTAGCCTCCCTGGGGGCGCCGTTCACACACTGTCCAGGACATTCTCAATGCTGTTGTCTCTCCTCACCCAGATGCGGGAGCATGCCGGCATAGCAGGAAGTGTGTTTTTCCAAGCCAATGGACAGCGCCAACGTGAAAACGTGTTTGCCGATTGGCTCTCGTGTTATTTGGATCCCATCCGGTCCTTTGGTTCAGCTCTACCGTTGGCTACAGGGTGAGGGGACAGGAGGGCTGGTGACCATGAGGTGACGTACTGTGAGAGCCTCATGAGCCCACACCATCCTGATGCTCTCCATCAGGTCCTCTTTTCATATTGTTGATGTGCGGTCGGCACCATCTGTGGAGAGACAAATCATGGGCAGTTACACCTGGCTTCAGTCCTCGTGTTAACTGATGGGATACAGAACAGAAAATCTTGACGAAGACAAAAGTGATCATCGTGTTCACCAATAACAGCCTCGAGACTGCTGATTTGTTTAACCTGGTGCACGCTGGGATACACTCGTGCTTGACTGTTTCTCTGTCTGTCACATGACAAAGAAATTTAAGTGATGGATGGATGGATGAACGAATCTCACACATCTCAACACATTCCAAAGACATCACATTTATTCTTTGTGCCTTAAGAGACATCCACAACCTGTAGCTATAACTATCACAGCTTACACTTCCTATTCTTGTTTGTTGGCTTATTTTATTATGGCTCTATGGTGCAATTAAACATGTAGACAAATGGTTTGACTCCTGTTGGAAATTGGGAAATGCCAGTCTTACAACTTGGATGTATTGGAACGCCACTTTTAATTACAGGGCGTGCACGATGGCATATATGGGCAAGCCAATATTAGTATATCTTTTTATATATTACACACATTATTTTGCTCTTAATTATATGTTATTATTGCATTATTATTTAATATTCTCTAATGATTTAAGATAATGAAACCTGATTGTTTTTGGTGTTTAGTTTAGATCTTCCACATTTGCAATCTGACAGACTGAAGCTTTTATCAGGTGGGACAGAGTAAGGCTCTGGGCCCACACTGGTGCACGGTGTCAGGGTGAGAAACAACACATCTGTCAAAATACTAACAGAGAAAAACAGCCAGACAGCTGCTACCTCTGGTCAACAAGAACAAATGAGCACTGCTCAGTGTTCTCATTTGGTTACAATAGGGTTGAAAGAGCACTGAATCTGAACTATTTTAAAAACTGAAAACAAATGTTCAGCCATTTTGTTCTAAGAAAGAACTCTTTATTGACGCGCCCAGGGAAATTAATTCTCCAGCTCTTCCACCTTGCCTTGGTCAGAGGCAATGGCAGGAATGATTAACCTAACTTACATGTTTTTGTGGTCGGGGGAAACCAGAGCATCCGGAGGAAACCAACGCAGACATGGAAAGAACATGCAAACTGCACACAGAAAGGTGTGGAGGTCGACCCCAGGATTCAAACCCACGACCTTCTTGCTGTGAGGCCACAGTGCTGACCACCACGCCACCGTGCTGCCCAAACAAACTGTTGCCGGTCCACAGAACCTATGTTGTTTCACTTGAATGTTTCACTTGAAGTTGTCCGACTGTCTCAAAGCTTAATAACAGCAACAACAACAGTCATAATATAAATAAAACTGCTTGAGGTCTTTTAGCTTAATTTTCTTTAGTGTGCAGTTTGTCCAGTGACCTCAGCTGGTGTGGCCTGATCACTTTAGTGAATGTTAGAGAGACTAGAAAGAGGTACAATTCTAGTTAAGGAGGACGTAACTTTCTTCCATTAAACACACTCCCTCCTTCTGTACCCACTTGTGTCACAAACACACGCGCACGTATGCACACACACACACACACACACACACACACACACACACACACACACACACACACACACACAAAGCAGCGCTTGTCTTCTACTCTGTGAAGCCCTCTGTCTTCATGTGGGAGTTTGGTGGCAAAATCGGGTGAGGACTGACTTCATCCCAAGGTACAATCCACTTTACATGGGAATACTACACAAAAACAAACGTACAACCCAAGTCTGACTGACTTGATGACTTAATTTGATCAAGTTTACCATCCACAGTGAAGCATTAGTTGAAGAACATGAACACCAAGGTACACCAACATCTTTCTTAGAAATGGACAACATAAAAGTCAGACACAGGCAATCACATACTGTCACCGTCACCCACCTGTGCTTTCAAAAAAAAATTCTAATTCCATAAGGGGGCCTGAGAACCGCCTTCTCAAACAGATCCATTTATGGAGATTATCTCACTAAACCAACATTTACAAGCAAAACACTTAATTTAAGGGACCCATTAAAAACTGTGTGTTACCTCCCAATGCGTGCTCTGTCATGCTCAGACACAGAGACTCCAGGCGATTGTTGATGTCCGGCTCTGTCACTGGCAACTGAAGGTCTGAACAGCAAACAGTTAAAGCAGCTTCAGTGTGTGGTTAAAGATACATACAGAGAAAATATGAAAACTTACACATGTACATGTCCTGAGAAATATCATGGAATTTAACTCTAAAGACCAAATATAATGAAACAAAATAAACAGAGAAGACTGCAAATATACCTCAGAAGATGAAAAGAAATCAAATTTCTGAAGTTGCATAGACCATATTTAACGAAAATAAATATATTCATACATTTGCAAGGATGTCACAAGACATATTTAAAGAGTTATTGACATCCTGTGTCAGTTACTGTAGACAGAATCTTCGATGATCAACACAGTCATTCAAAGCTTTGTACTCTTGATACTCATTCAATGTCAGAGGAAGTAGTAAAGAACAAAAAAGGTGAATTCAGCCATCGTCACTGGTAGACTCTACATAAATGTTGTTATGCTGAGCTCTTTCTGTCATTCAGCGCAAAACTGTGTATAACTGTGTACTGTCTAACATCCTCCTGCACTTCTTCAGTCTCTTGCAGAGTCTTGAACACAGGTAGGGCAGTGATAATCCCTTGTGGCCCCAAAGAAAAGCTGAGTTAGGCTCCAAATCCTGGGCCCCACCCAAGCCCTCACTCTCACGCACACACAGAGGACATGCATGCTCACTCAAAAAAGAAAAAAAACCTTGTTCCATCAACACTCCATCTGTATGACTTTGCAAAGTTGTCAAAGAAAGCGAGTGAGAAAATAGTGTGTCTGTATGTGTGAAAGAGAGATGGAGAGCAAGGAGGAGAGAAAGGAGGGAAAGTGCCAGGGTGCCCCATCCTCTTTGCTGCACAAAGAGCCTCATTGTGAGACTCTGCTGACTGTTCGCTCTCTCCCTCCCTCCATCTCTTCCTCTCTGACATTCAGTCACTCCTCCCTTCAATGTTTTCATCCGCCTTCCTAAAAGAGAACATCTATTTCCATTCTATTCAAGGTTGTAAAACTCTTCAAATCAAAATGGCTACCTAAAATAACCCCTAAAAAACTACCAGAATATTTTTCACACTAGAGCGCTTTTTAAAAGGTATCGAACAAAGGCAATCAGTGTCACTACAGCTGATTCAGGAAGTGGGTCAATGACAGGCTGGCTCTTTCTAGCGTTTTCAGAAGAGAAAAATAAATAAATCAACTATTACTCAAAACAAGAAGTTTGATCAATTTGGGACTGAGAGGAGGAAAGGATTTATATCAGATGCACGCACACATTATGTGCTGATCTATCTCTGTATGTCTAATAAGGGGCAAAACAGGCAAAATCCCCTTGTAGTATAAGACTTTTTTTCATGACGCTTTACAAATAAAAATGGTACAAACACAGATAGTAAGTAGTCCATATTTTGACATGCAAGGAGAGAATCCCACAACACTGAAATAGAATAAACCACAACCTGTTGTTTCACCATTAGACACACTTGTGATTGACTTATGTTCATAAAAAAAGACTGCAATGGCAGTATTGTTTTACTCTGCTTTGATTTCCTTTTTATTCTGATGTATTCAAATCTATACTGAATCATTGGCATCAATCACCTGTGCACGTGAGCAAAATCTGTAATTACAATAGGGCAATTTATTCATTTTTCAACAGTTGAGGAGAAGATCAGGGTCAGGTCAGGTCAGGTCAGGACAGGTGCATATGTGTGTGTCTGTGTGTCTTACCAGCTTGCTGGAACAGGACCATGGTCTGCGGTGAGGTGTGGACAGGGAGCGAGCGAGTCCTCTGCACAGAACTGTGTGTCCTGCTTGGCATGCTGT
This sequence comes from Brotula barbata, assembly GCA_900303265.1. Classification (NCBI taxonomy): domain Eukaryota; kingdom Metazoa; phylum Chordata; class Actinopteri; order Ophidiiformes; family Ophidiidae; genus Brotula; species Brotula barbata. The sequence continues at coordinate 26,138 of OMNV01016139.1, read as the reverse complement.
TGCTACCTCCAGGGTTGGCGAACCACAGACCCTAAGGAGACATTATAAAACAAGATTAGGTTGATTTATTGAGTATATAAGCATCTTTGTAGAATCTATAAAGCACCTGTCATCTTTGTATGTTCGTACTTTGCTTCGCTATCTCTGCTTCAAAATCACTCAGCACACAGTACGCGTTTTATGTAACGAGTGCTGAGGAGTGTCGGTGTTTCATATGAATTCAGAGCACTGGCTTTGCATCTTTCAAGCATGAACTTGGCTGCCCGTTGTCTCTGTACTTCTAGCCTCACAAGCCAACCATTGATCTACCATTGTGCAGTTCAATACAAGTTTAATACGAAACATAGAAACTGGAAATGTATGACTGTAAAATGTCCTTCTGCTCTCCAAGTTCAGTTTTATCACATTTGTCCCTTGAGATATGTCAGTATCAAATGACAATCTGAAGTAAAACATTTTAATGTCAGGAATCAATTAATATGGAAAAAAAAACAGCTTGTTAAATAATACATCTTTTTACAAATGAATTAACATTTTTGATTGTTTTTGTGAACATTAATTAGCCTGTAGAGTTCCCTCAGGGTCAGCTATATATCAATATTAGCTATGAGCATATAAGTATTCAATCTTTGAACTTTTCATAAAGATATGTCCAATAACATTTGATAGCAACTGGAAGCAGAATTAGTATTGCTCCATTTTTAGGAAATGTTTCATGCTAAACCTTTCTGTGTAGGCCTGTAAAGAAAAGCAATGAGTGACAGATCTAAGCCTTGTCCCTCTCCCTACCACCACACTCCTGTCTGGATGTCACCACAGCTAATGACAAATGCTCACCACACATTCCTCACACTAACCTGCCTATTATGTGTCGCCCCCCCAACCACACG
>OMNV01016139.1:0-25228 GCA_900303265.1 Brotula barbata | reverse complement strand
CCCCCCCCCCCCCCCCACCCTCTCTGTCTCCCTCTCATGGCCCTCCAGTGCCGAGGGCCAGCGAAAAACAGGAAATGCCTGTGCACTGTTCTCACTGCCTCTGACTCGCTCTCTCTCTCTCTCCCTCTCACACACACTCATGTACTCTCTAGGTCTCTCTCCCTCTCTTGCCCCTCCTCCTTCAACACCAGCTACCTCTCCCAAACTATGACTCATGCTCTCTCTACTCTACACTTTCATACTACAGCCCCACACAAGAAGGTCCAGGGGTGAGGAGGAGTAACTTAGGTATTTCCTCCCATTGTGCAAGGTGAAAAAGAAAGAAAGAGGGAGAAAGAGAGAGAGAGAGAGAGAGAGAGAGAGAGAGATATAGAGAAAGAGGGAGGGAGAGAGAGAGCGAGAGAAAGAGCGAGAGAAAGAAAGAGGTTTGGGCCAAGCTGGACCAAAGTGTGCCAGGTTGGGCCTGAACCAGCTCCACAGCTCCTCCTGTTTCAGTACTCAGGACTGACACAGTGCCTTTGGTATGCGGGGTGACCTGACTGAGTTCCATCCGCCGAACACCACTGCTGCTCCTCTTCCTCGCCTCACATTTTGTGGTCATGGAATGAAAAGTCTATTTCAGGCAGAATACATGCTGAAGAAGGAATTCTGCTGTCCAGGTTATTGTAAACATCCTGGATTATTACACATTCAAAAGTGTTCCCCTGTCTGTCACAAATGCCACTCAGTGCAAACTATAATATTTAACTCTACAAAGCATCTTCAATAAACAGGAAATAATCTAATCCTTATATTCTTTTGAGTACTGACACTACAACACCCTATGTATACAAATGTTTGAGCAAGAAAAATAAAATCAGCAAGCAAGCAAGGATATTATACTAAGGTCAGAACATTGATCAATTTGTCTTTCTTGTTAGTAAAACAAGAAAAATGAGACAAATCAAATTTAATTAGAATTGGTTTGAATGATTACAATCCAAATTTCCCATTCTCTGTGCTGGTTTTATCCTGCGGGGTAGACTCACCTGTCTGCCCTGCTTGGGGCCAGTGGGAGTGCTGCTGGAACTACGAGGTGTGGGCCCCAGCAGGCCTCCACTGCCCAGAAGGCCCAGTCTCGCACCTGGCAGGCTCCTGGAGGGCATCTGGAACTGGCGAAGGCTCCTCCTGACAGATACGCTGCTCCCAACACAGCTAGCTGTGGGGAGGGAGTTGGACTGACCAAAACCACGACTGCAGCAGATGGAGACAGAAATTACCATTAGATTATAGCAGGATTACATTACAGTTCTAATTCTATTACATTTCCCATATGTAAATCAAAAGTGCTGCTACATAAATTCAAACTAGGTCAGCAACATTGTTTTGTAAGCTGAAGCATTTTTGGTCGTATTTGGCATTCATTTACCAAGTCCGTGGTGGACCCGAAGTCCATAGATCCTTATGGAACCACAGAACACGATCCATGGAAGACATCAAAAAGACTCCCAACATGAACTTATAGGCTTAGTTGCATACCAATGTGTTCACAATTGCCACAGAAAATGTTTCTTTAATGACGATTTAACCTTAAACATCTGTATTTTTTCACAGATTTCTGGTCTATCGTAACTATAGTAACCTGTTGCCTTCTCTCATCAGTTTGCTACTTACACCATGTTGCTCCATAACGTGATATACCTGAGATATTGTTGCAGAGATGGGCGTTGTATGAAAAAAAGTGATCAAAGAAAATGGATTTTAACTGATGACACCATCATTATGACAAAACATGCTTCTCTTTGGGAATATAAAAGATGTGTTCAGCTTTTGGAAAATAAGCATTCTGATTTGCTTTAGATTAGGATGATACTCTTGTGTCTCTGGATAAATTCAAAGGACTAATCAAAGGTATGGTTAAATCTGATCAATATCCCTATACTTTGTGTCTATTATGCCTCTGATTAATATCCTGTCATTGTATGCCGTAATTGTTGTATTGATGTTTTTTTTTTGCCAGTGTGCAAACATATGTGTACCTCCTCGGCTGTCTGTACCCTGCCATGTCGAGGGTTTTCCTTGGGATAGAGCGGAACAGCCTCTGGACCTGTTGTTTCCATGACAACAGCCTCTTCTTCTGTGTCTCCGTAAAGGACTGGCAGAGGAAGAATGAGAGAGTGACTCAGGAATTTCAGGTGTATTCTGTCTGAGTTTTACAGCTCAACACCTCTGGGCAAATTTGTAGCATGATACTGCATATTTTCACCACAGTGGGCAGAAATGTATTCACCTCACGTCAGACTTTCAGAGGGTCACACTGTGCTCTGGATGAAGCCAATGTGTAAGAATTCACCAATTATCCACATTCTTTCTTTTGTGTGAAAAGATTTAAATACAACTCAAGAGGACATGATAGGACATGAAAATAGAAGTACCGGTTGCTATTCAAACATTTTTAAGTTGTAATGTCAAAGAACAACATCGTACCTCATGGATTAGGCACTTGTCGATAAGCTGCAGATAGGAGCTGATGTTTTCTTCATCTGACCTGGACACCAGCAGCTGGGTGCAAACTGAGGATGGAGCAGATGTGAAAAATAGGTATGAGAAAATGTGCACAAGCATATAAACAAATGTGAAGTAGTTGACCATTAATGCTGCTGCCCACCTTTACCCATGACACGAGTGAACTGGCCAGGAAGATCCCCCTCAGCGATCACACTTGTCCCCGGCTCTCCCTCCCCTCCACTCCCGCTTCCAATCCCCCCTGCTAAATGGGAGCCGGGAGCAGCACTCTTTCCCTCATGGCTCAATAGGGGGCGCTGTGGAGAAGCCTCCTCACCGCCACAGAAAGCCTTGATGGGAGTCACGATCATCTGATGGAGCTCCTGCAATGGAGCACGCAGATTACTGCCCTCCAACACATCCTGGAGGAGATTGGGGGAGGGGGAACATACACACGATACAGTTAGTGAACGTGACATTTTATGCATTTATTATCTATGTATTTGTTACACTTAAAATATATCTAAATGATGCTTTTATGTCACGTGTAAAGGAAATCCAGGTAGAAGTAACTTAGATACATTTATTTAGGTATTGTATATCAGTAACATTTTGAGATATTGACTGTTTTCCAAATTTTTGAGACATTCAATATTCTTTTTAAGTAGATATTTTTTAGATTTTAAATTTGGATTTAAATATCACAGTAAAAACAGTTACAGAAAAAAAATTCAATATTTCAGACATTAGTTATTAGTTTGCATAGTTAGCATTAACGGGTAAAATTTAGCACATGCATGCCATCATTGCATATTAAAAATAATAATAAAGAAGAATATGTCTGCAAAATTGCTGGACAATGAATTTGCACAAGTCTTTTTTTCAAACACTTGATTTCAAGTAAAGTTAGTAAAAAGAATTTTTCCATTTTTTTTTTAAATGGAAAAAGCCAAATCAGAGAACTGTTGGGACATGATGGAGGTATCCAGCCAGATTGAACATCTCAGACCACAAACTGAATATTTTTGACACCAGTGCAATACTGATCCACATATGGTATTGCAGAGAATGTAATGCCATCCATACATAAACATTTTCCCTCGTTCCCTACTTGTGCATCATAACCGCCCAGCAGTGGTGCACAAAATACCAAGCAACAGGTGTTGCTGTTTCCAAGTCAAACAAATGCAGTGGTAACAATTTTTAACATGAAGTGTTGGTGAAAAGGTTAAGCCTGAATTTAGCCAGACCCTCCTGCCGTGTGCCCTTGAGCGCCATTGTCTTGCTTCGGAGACTAAACGGAGGAGTGGGGGTAGAGGGAGGAAAAGGTGGGTGGAGAGCAGAGGATAGCCTGATTTAAATGCAGAGCCCAAAACTCTACTTCCTGGATTAGGTGTTCCCTCAGCTGCCATCTCAGATACGTAATACTAACTAAGAATGGACACAGAGGGGGAAGGGGGGGTCTTATGGTGTCACCAATGAAAATAACCAAATAATTGCAGTATGTTCGCCATTTGGCTGATACTGTATACAACAAAAAAGAGTGGATTCTATGGGGAAGTAGATATTAACACAGAATTTCTGGTGAGAAATGACAAAGAGGACGAAGAGGAGGACAGGATGTTGTGTAAAGCCACTCTGACCTTTTCCAGGCTGCGAAGCAGGTTCTGCCTCTCTTTGAGCTTCTGAATGCTGATGACAATCTTGTGCCTTGCTCCTTTGGTGACTTTCTGAAAGAGCAAAGACTTTGTGTTGAACACCTTTAATTACAGTGAGAAGGGTGTTTTAATGGGCAAATGGGCTAAGAGTGGGAGGTGCAGGCAGTGAAGTGAGCAGTGAATTCAGTTATCCATTTATGTGAAACAGGAAGGACAGAGAGGCTAAAAGTCATTCAGCATTTTCCAAGTAAAATTCACTGGAGCAATTCAAACTTCAGCAGGGACATCACACTAATGCACTCACAATTGCCCCTGATAAACTCATACTGACAATTCATTAAGCCAAAAGCAATAACTTGAATCCATGGTCAGACCTTTTTATCATTTGGTTTTTTTCCTGCTGTTTAAGTTCAGCCTGTCTTACTTTAGCTGTGTAGTATGTAAGCAAGAGACACTAAAGCCTGGAGGAAGTATACAGCTTCCCCCCGTGGTAATTTTAGCTGCATCCTTTCTTTTAGAATGGGCTCCTCAAGCACATTAGTAGTACAGTCCTCTTCTACAAAATTATAGACTATCAACCTCTCAAGCAGTGCATCCAAAGTGCATCCAATATAAAAGATGTGATAAATAAAAATGGATTATCAAGCTGCTTTTCACTGACATTTTGACAATTCTGTTATACCACTTCAGTATTATGTTAAAATATATTTATAAACTAATGCCTTGTTGTGACATTTATGTTTAATGGCAATTGCATGACATACAAACATTGCATCTGAAGGTGATTTTTTTAAAGGTTTGGTGTATAAATAAAGCTTATTAATTTTAAGGGTTTTCTGTCACCGACATGCACATGAGGTGGTGTCTTTTAGTGTGTGTGTGTCTGTGTGTGTGTCCGTATGTGTCTGTGTGTAGACCTGCGCCTCAAGCTGCTCTTCAGTCAGTGACATCATCTCATCATATGTCATAGTGGAGAAGAGAGCAGCATATTTATGAAGACGAAGACTCTTCAGCCAAGCTGGAACATCTGTGACACATAAGCACAAATACATAAAGACACATATATTTAAGACTACCGCAGACATACAAACAGCACACCTTTCTGTTTGTGTTAGTTTACGGCACAGAGGCATTTAAATATTGGGTAAATATGAATATTTGTAAAGTAAAGGACACTTATATTGACAGCCATTTGTGAATGTCATTAGCGTGTAAATGTGAGACAAAGGGTGCATTCAAACGTGCCTTGTTTGGTGTGCAAATTTTTTTTTATAATAGATTGCTTACTTTGACAGGTATGATGGCTACAGTTGCACTTAGATATGCACCAAACAAGTGAACTATGGTCTGTCAAACATCAGTGGTCTCAGACTACAAGCGACTCGTGGTATAACTTGTTGCAAGTGAGAACACATTTTTACCATCGTTCAGACCAAAATGATATCCGGATCAATCAAAGAAAATTATGCTATGGATAATGGGTATTAAAACTAGGAAGCAATAATCATTCCCAAAAAAGGCAAAGGCTCCATAGATGTGACTGTTCAGTTCCACCCGACACAGATATGGTGGGTTTAATTATTGGTTTTGTAGGAATACTGCTGTGTTGATGGAGGCTCAGGCTACATCACCTACACCTAACCTTAAAAATGTACAAACTGTCCGTATTCCTAGCTTTTCCTCACTTCTGTATTTGCTACAGACTAAAATAACACAATGAACATTCATTAACTAAATCATCACCATAGTAGGATTAGTTAAGTCACAAAGAGGAAATATACAGCGGTTTAGCTAACCATACTGATCTGTGGGTGCAATTCTAGTGAGTGCAAATCAAAGCACCTTCTGAAAACACAGGAAAGATGTAGAAATTCTGTGTGGCCTAAGTGGACAAGGGACAGTCTTCATTTAATATAAAAGTTTTAGTTTTTGCTTTAAAGGCGCTAACACACTACTGAAAATCTGCTTCAACATTTTTGTCTTAAATGAAAATGGGACCTTTCTACTTTTGGGCTTCATGAAATTTATCACAGCTTTCCTGTTCAGCTGGTTGACAATAAAACAAATGCCTCATAAGAAAAGGAACAGAAAGAAACACGTCTGACAAATCATGAAAGCTTTAACTGACAGAGGTCATGGAGTTAGCAGCTCTGTCCTCTGTTTCCCCTGATAAACTGCTCACGCTAGGTCAGCCACCTCTCACAGCCTCTGGCTGGATGCTCATTTACACAACATGTCTTGGTGCTCAACTTTTTAAGTTTAATCTGATTAGCAACCTGATTGTTAAGGTAAAAACCACAATGTCAGATTTCTGATACATGTCAGATTTATTTCCCCACAGGAATGCGGCCCAAAACTGATCTGAGAAGATCTGATTCTAAGTGCTGTTTTTACTGGTTACATGTTTACAACACATAACAGTCCATATTTAATAAGTGACACATGAGCAAATTAGGTCACTGGTCCCTTAAGAGTATGTATGCGAGTATATATATATATATATATATATAAATGTACACATCCTCAGATACATACATGAACATATGTGCACACATACACATGTATGTATACGAATTTTTTTCTTTTGACTGTTTGATCATGTTTACAATGTTTACAATTAAAACATTTCAAATAACATATATTCAAGCTTATTGAACTGCATCGCTTAAGTCCTCTTAACAATATTTTTTAAATAAGGTCTGGTACTGTGGCAGATGTGGTTACCATTGAACTATAAACCCTGACATTTTTGTCAGAAAATAATATTATGGAAAATTTTACAAATAATAATCAATTATGACCAGGCACCAGTGACCGATCACTTGTTTTTCCTGCTCACCCCTCATGCCACTGCCCTCCTCGTGGAAAGAGCTGCGATGCAGAGTCGAACCTCCACCTAAACCAGCTTCCTCCAGATGCTCACTGCCTCCGCTGCCCGAGGACGCAATGCTGCTCTGAGGTGAGAGGGGCGCGTGGTCCAGGGCCGGACCTCTAGGGGTCCGTAGGTCCTCCTGAGACAGCCAGACATGGCCCAGAGGCTGGTTGCTGGTGCCACTCATTGGAGGAGTGAGGGATACTGAGCGCTTCAGGGGACTGTGCTGCTGACTGCCACCTCCACTCGACAGGACTGCAACACAACAGAAAGATAAGCCAGGCAGAAGCTGGCTGTCAATTGCAGTCTGGCTAACACTGAGAGAAAAGGTTTTCCTTCTGACATTTACTGTACACTCACCGGCCACTTTATTAGGAACACCTACACAATTCCTCATTCATGCATTATCCAATCAGCCAAACACGTGGCAGCAGCATAATACATAAGATCATGTAGCTATCTCAAGTCAAGGGCTCCAGTTAAGGGTTTCAGTTATTTTACAAACTTTTCCCATACACCAGTCTATACAGTTTACACAGAATGGTGTGAAAATGGCCAAACTGGTTAGAGCTGACAATACAGCTACAATAACTCAGATGACCACTCTTTACAATCATGGTGAGCAGGAAAGCATCTATTCACATGATGAACCTTGAGGCAGATGGGGACGGGGGGCTTTAATTCCATCGAGAAGTCCTTCAATCAACGCCAATCTGACGTAGAAGTCCCGGGGTGATGTTAACTATTTACAATGGTTTGTACACTCAAAATCTCTGCTGTCAAAAGAAACCAAAAAACCATTGAACCAGCTCTGAACTTTTTAAATGTTGCAAAGTTGCAGTGTGACAGTTTCACAGCTTATGTGCGGGTATACACACAAATGCACGTGTTTGTTTCAAGATGTAGTCAATGCGTCGTTTTTTCTTTTTTGCACTCCGTGGGACTCTTTAGCATGGTGTTCTTAATGTAGTGGCCAGTGAGATTTATGTGAATGGTGTTTTTTCAATGGTTCAGCCATTCAACAAGTTTTATAGCTGTCTGATACTGAAGGAAAAGTAGGTGAGGTAAATGAGGTAAAGGTGCATCAAATCCTAGCTGTATCTTCACATTCAACACCACTGAGAAACATTTAGTTGTTTGCATCTACACAGATGTAAATAATGATCAAACCTAATGTATATACCTTCAATTTGAAAACACTTCCATTACCTCGGGAGTCAATATGCTGTCGCATTGTCTTGTGACTTCATCCATCTCAGTATATTCAGCTGTTTATAGTTACTCTGACCACATTTAATTTCCCTCCTTCCTTCCCTGTTTGTACTTGCTAACACCATAGCAGTAAATTCAACTTTTCTACACTGCTTTTATCATTTTAGTTTCTTTATTATTACGTAGTCTCTACTAAGCAAGTTACAAGTGAGCAAATTACAAGCGAGCAAATTATAGCAATTCACTGGATTACCCTAAGCATGGTGTTACTGTTTAGTTAAAAAGGTGGAAACTGAATGCAGTGGCGGATGGAAACGGGGACTAGAGAGGGTGGTCAAAATAAAAAACATACACACTAACGCACACATACACAACAGGAAGGGCTTTCTTCACTGCCCAATGAAAGCTGCTCTGGCATCATGGAATATTCCAGAGACGGCTGAAAGGAGGTAAACAGAATAAAAAGGTGGAGAGCCAAAGAGCTTTTTGTGTCGCCACTCTGACGGGGTAAGCTACCACCAGTCCTCCACCTCTCCTTCTCCTATATGCGGTCCTCTTACTGTTGGCGCTATGTATAGGACTTCACGGGCCCCGTTTAAAATAGGTGCCCAGCTAACATTACAGTCCCTAAATATTAGCCATTTTCCCTAAATACAGACTCCCACAAAGGCAGCCTTACAAGGGAAGGGATGGGTAATATGTGCTGCTATGGTGTGGGCAGAGAGTACCGCTGGGGGGTGGGGGGTCAACAGGATGTTCCATCAGGAGCAAACAGGTTGATGTGGTTGGACAATTATACCCTGTATTCATCATCATGACTTCATGGGCAGAATGTGCAGCCAGCTTGGTCAAACACATGGTGACAGGAATGTAGTTAATTTAGTATAAACAGTGATCAAAATGACAACTCTACTCATAATAGAGATCATATTTATAAGCAAATATCTCTGGAAAGAATGAACTCTTTGATTGAACACAATCCAGTTGTCTAATAATTAAAAGTAGACAACTAAAATAAAGGCTGCCATTCTATAATTTTGCATCCTCCAGTTCTATGCTGATGTAGAATTAGCTGTCTGCCTGGTTGCTTTTCTTTCTTTACACTCAGCTTTTGCTACCAAACTCTTCCGCAACACTATCATTTCTGGCTAAATATAACTGATTCTAGAAGAACAATGGCACAGAAAGAAAATAATTGGAAGATTTAATTATCCTCCTTTTCATTCACACACCAAAACAAGAAACCAAATCAAGACCTCAATTCTATTTGGCTTGTGTTGTATTCAAGATAGTTTGAATGGTTCAGAACAATGTCTGGTCATTGTGTCAGCCAATCCTGAGCTGGTAGCTGGGGTAACTCTAGTTTATCAGTTGTGAAATCCGAAAGTCTTGTGTGGGACTGAGGCTGCTGGTGGGATCTTTCTTTGAGCAGCGAGCAGGGCTGTAAATGTGTCTGTATTTATACACCCTCAGCTGTTTCCTTCATCTCCTCGAAAAAAACAAAACAAAACACACACATATACACACACACACACACAGAGAGCCCCTGCATTCTTGTCTGGAAATATCCTGCTCTGACCATAGTTATGTTCAATTTCAAGTGCCCTGCCCTTCTCTGTGCGTGTCTTCCACCTTACACAGCCTGTTGAGTGACCATGTGGGTGTTGTCAGTGCAGATTTAATGTGACCACAGTCTATTTAGTGTGTTCCGCATAACAAGTCAAGAGTGTATTTAGGGTGACTCAAGCATTTCAAATGAATTAAAATTGGCAGTGACCTCTCTATATTTCATGTGTGCTACACAAATACTCTTTAAAACAGCACAGTGGCAGCGATACAACGCAAAGAAATATAGCAAAGAAATAATTTCCCTATGGGGATCAATAAACTACTCTTAACTACTGTTTTTCTTCTTTCTGTTTAGTGTCAACTCTGCTTAATATCTAATGTATCCGGGTCCTCTTAATTAGAAGCAGCACCTTTTCTTGTGAAATATTGGTTTACTAGAAGGGCACACAGTGCAGTGCATATCTCCATCAACACCCAAAGGTCCTCCAACTATGTGACTCTCAATGATGACAAACTATCAAGTTTGTTTACAACTTTGACATGCTTGCTGGCTGAAATGTGGGCTGCTTCCCCCATTGGGAGATTTAAGTCAAGCAGAAACAAAAGGATACCTAAAATAGTGTTCTTTTTAATAAAATTTAAAAAACTGGTTTCTTTTGTCCTTTTTGCTATGACACTGGACACGTCACCACAACAAACTGATTGACTGCCTTTTTGACATTGAGTAATTTGATTGTTACTCAACAGTCTAAAACTATTCAATCCTTATTCTGTTTGTTTCAGAGTGTAATTTTGAATATTATTCATACATGCCGTTGTTGTTCCACTACCAATTTTGCAGTTGAGTGAATGTAAAAACACTTCCAGATCCAGACTTTTAAAGTGTTATCCTGACAGTGTTTTGTTACACAGAGAAAAATATGTCAAAAGCTTGCAATCACAACTATTCTTTAGTTCACATTTCTAAGCAAGATTCACTTATTTCAAGTTTTTAAATATTGTAATATCAAATCCCAATTGAAACACAACTGCAATACATATGAAACCAGAGATCATTGAAATGTCCCATTGGGAGGTCTCTGGCAGTTCCCAATCTTAAGACAAAAATCAACTAACCAACCAACCAACACAAGCAATGAAATAACTTCTCTTCCAAAGCAAACTTAGCACAATAATTAACATGGCAGCTGTCTTTCATGTGGTTAATGTTAAAGGCTTTATACTTTTATTTTAAACTTACACTAATTGAGGGGTTGGGGGAAGGGGTCCCAGGAGACAGAGAGGCTATGATTGGAGCAGCCCATGTTCCACATTTACTCATGGAAATTGTAACTCAGAATAATAAAACACCCCACTGTGTTGTTTTCCACTCGAAATCTGATGTTTACAGAATCTGTCTTTGGATTTTTTAAATATTTATTTATTGATTTTGTTGCGTGGTATTCATGGAATAGAAAGTAATGCTTACTCATTGATGTGATGCTTAATCATTGCCTCTTGGCAGATACTTTTGTCAGAATAGATGTCAAGTAAACTTATGTGGATGCGTGGTGACAAAAATGGTTACTGTGCATGTCTGTCTCTCTTTCACCAGTAAAAGAGCAAAGAAAAGCACAGAGAAGAGAGGAGCAGTTACTCACTTGTGTTACAACCTCCACCAATGCCAACTGTGTTAATAGTTGTCGGCACAGAGGATGATGGGTAGAGAAGCAGGTGCCCATTCTCACAGCTCTGCTGCTGATGCCAGCCTCCACCCAGCCCTGACTCCCTCGAGCTCTGCCAGCCGTTAAGACGGTCGTCTGAGCCATAACGTTGGTGGTGATGCAGAGAGTAGAGGTTTCCCGATGAAGACGTGTTGGTGGAGGAAGAGGATCCTGATGAGGTGAGGGTAGATGGAGGCGTAGATTGGTGGTGAGAGTGGTGGGGTCCAGCAGGGGGAGGCCTATCCAACGAGTCTCCACGAGCAGCAGCTCTCTCCTCCAGATGGTTCAGCCACAGTGCCAAAGCAGAGCGGTCCTCCAGGGAGGTGGCAGGATGGATGAGGGCGTACGACAGCAGCTGGCGAGACTCCTCCAGGTGATGGCCGTGCTCAATGGTGTGGGCCAGAATGCGTGGTAGGAGGCGCATGTATTCACCTTTGGCCTCTACATTTCCAGGTTTGAGCAAAGGGAGATGGGTGAGGACAAGGGAGATAACGCGCTCCTTAGGCTCTCCTTGCCATTGGCTGATGACCACTGTAGGAGGAAATTAATGGTAGAAATCATTAGTTGTAACCAAAGAATTTTAATAATAATTAATTCATATATTCATTAAACATGTTTAAAATATGAAAGTCACAATATCTTTCAATAATTTAAATAATCCGCAAAATAATTTTATATCATTAATAATTTAGTTCAAGTATAATGTATGCATAGGTGATGCTGCATAAGTCTGACAAACAGAAAATAACATGACATGTCAGAAAATAAAAGTGGATGTAACTGTACAATATCTAATAACTGTTTAGCTGAGGTGGCTGTTGTGGTCAGCAAATCAACAGTAGGGACATAATATAAAATCAATGCTGGTGCACTGTTATCCCAGGTGGCTCTAAGCAGAAGGTAATTGATGGACAGGTGGGTTAGTGAACACATGCATGGTTGAAAATAGATGATATGGAGAAGATGTGGGGACAACTGCACTGTCATCATTCCATTTTGTTCTTCCTTAACCACAGACTACTGGAAGCTGCTGATAGTACCGCTCTATACATAACCTGGAGGTCATGGATCTCTATTATTGTTTAAGTCAGTAGGCCATAAGGAGCTCATTCCTATCATCTTGGACTAAAGCTATAGATACCAACAGGTCAGAGCATTGTCTTTATAGTACTGCACAAATAGAATCAAATCCACCTGACACTAAGGGGCTTCCCTTCTTTTGTGTCAAAGCGGTATTAAATAATTTATGTGTTGGTGGTGCTGTCGGGATGAACAATGATGAATGTGCCAATCTGTCATTCCATCCAAAGCCAATCACCTACAAAATCAGAGGAGAATTCAGTGAGGATCTATAATTTGAGCTACAAAATGAAACCAGGAAATACATCAACAAGTCCCTCTATTGAAAGATATCCCAATGTCACAGAGGATTTTTACACATGGCCACTTCAATGGCGCTGATCAGACAGTTTTCCCATCGCAAAATACCCACCAGGACGTATTTGCTATTCCATTGCTCTGACCACATTAGGTGGTATTTTGAGAGACAGAATTTGTGAGATGAAGAAATCGTTCAAGCAAAACTCTTGTGAACATGCAGAAACCCATTTGTGGAGATGCAGCACAGAAACTAGTTGAGGATGACAGCCAGAATCTCTGCTCACCTACAGATAGGCCAAAAAAAGTTGACATGAGTGGATGAGCTTGAGTAATGAGGAAATTTTATAAAAGAACTCAATAAAGTATTTGGTCAGACCAGCCTACATCCCCAGTGAGGGACACAGCAGATAACACTAACACAGGAGACTGAGAAGCTTTGTTGATGCTAATTGAGGTTTCGATGAAGGAGGCCAGATGAGTGAGTGAGCCATAAACTTAGCAGTTAACACAGATAAACACATTGTGTTCTTCTTAAACAATAAATGTTTTGGCATTTCTGTTTTATTATGATAAAGTAGAGAGATAGACAGGAAGGACAGGGCAGAGAGAGAGGATGACATGCAGTGAAGGGCACACGTCAGAATCAAACCCGTGCAGCTGCAGTATGCGCTCTACCAGGTGAGCCACCGAGGCGCCAATAGATAGTGTTCTTCTTATGTAAATATTTGTTTGCACATAAAGAGAAGAAAGTGAACCGGATTTATGTCCGTCGCATGGAGACACATTCATGTGGCTTAGTGTAAATGGAATGTGTTTTCACAATTGAATAGCTATCCGATCATCCATGAAGTGGCCAAGTGTAAATAACATCACACAGTCTCCACAGTAATGTGTTGGTTGCCTTAAAGCTGCCAGACCAGCATGGCCCTGACTGAGGTAGACCACCATAACTAAAGCGGACCGGGGAAATATACAGCTGATCCAGCCCTCATACTGACTTAAGGCCTTTTGACTGGCTTACCAAACACACACACTTGCAGCTTCAAGTTGCATGTTTATTATGAACCAATTAAAAGAACCCTGGTTTCTTATCAGATCACACCAGGAAGGAAGAGCTAGTTCATCAGGCCTCACAAATCCAAAAATCTTAAGCTCACGCGGAAAGAAATGGATTTTAAGTTTTGCAAAATTATCAAGAATGCTCTAATAAGTCTTGATGATTCAGGGATTCAATATTCCAAAGCAAATTCAACATGACAAAGCATCCCTAAAACCTGACATAATCACTTTCATGGCATATTTAACTCTACACCTGCCTTTATAGACATCTCCAAAACAGTTATGTGGCGTAATCATAAATTAGATCCTTAAATAATCTGTTAAAAGCCGTTTTATATACACTTTCCTCTCTCCATCATACATACAGCTTCAACATTTGCAAATATTTTGAAATAATTAATAATAATTCCAAACTAATTCCCTCTAATTTTCATAAAACACTGTTGTTTCATGATGCAAATCAAACAAACAGATCAAACATGGTGGCCTATTTCAGTCAGTGAGCCAGTGTTTATATTGAAACCAGCGCTGTGAATAAATGTCTGAAGATAGGACAGATTCAAAGACTTCAGAGCTGCTGGCCAAGTGAGGAAGACATGAATAATAACAGTTTGGTAGCAGAAACAGAACTTGGCATCCAGACACACTGGTGATCCTCATCTGATGTTTTCTTAAAATATTTATGTTTCCTCTCTGTCGTGTATCTTTAAACACAGCCTTTCCAAGCCGGTGTGTTTGGTGTGATGGGAGCTTCTTTCTTTCTTTCTTTCTTTCTCATTGTATTTCCTTCTGTCTGTGACCTGAAGGCAGTTGTACTTGTAAGCGGCAGGCAGATAGAAAACAAAGATCCAGTCATTAAACAAAATTTGCATTTCCTCTTCATAAAGACTCAGACTAAAATCTGAAAGAAATCATGACTATGAGGTAGCTCTGCTGCTGGAGAGGTTTGGCATAAAAATACAGCAGCTCTTCGGTTAAATTCTTTATTGTTCTATATATAAATACAGTCATTCATACATCCATATCCATTGTTTGTATTAAGCTTTCTGTCACGCAGACTCGCAGGAGAGCAAAGCCGGGACACAGCTCAGACTCGTGGTTATCACTTATGTTTTTTAAGTGTCAACTACCACCTCCGCAACTCTATAGCCAATGCACTTCAGTCACTGACAGACACCTGTCTTTCCACTAATGAAAGGTTGTGAGTTCCTTACAGATGTCCCTGCCTCCAAATCTACACAATTATGTTGGTAAGTAAAATGTTATAATGGATGAAAACAAAAACAAATTGTAAAACAAGACATCAAAGGAAGCGACACTGACCCTATAAAGCCCTGTGGCACTTTTGCAAGTAAGAAGAAAAAAGGTATTTGTAGAAATCTGGCATGCCGACCTCTGACATTGTCACAGGGGCTTGCAGTTTACTTTCGATGGGAAGAGGCGCACCTAGAGCATGGTTGAACGTTAAAAAAGGCGGCTATTGACCGAGGAGTTTCAGGTTTAAATTTCTTGAGTGTGTTAGTGGAGCGCTTGTGCTCCCTGAATAGGCAGCTTTCTGAACAAATCAGAGGCAAAAGGCTGAGAATGTAACACCTCAGAGGCAGGAAGCTGCTTCAACTCGTTGACCTCTTCCTCTAAGGTTGAGGGTTCAGCTGTGGAGCAGTTCCCCTCTCTGTGAACACAGTAATATCTATCAACACTTTAAGAGGGGTCACAACAAGCCTAGGTCACAGGTCACCTGCTAAGAGAAACACTAAGCCAAGGGTCTCCAGCACAGTCATAAATGGGCCCCAATCTGAAAGGTTTATCTGCATGTCATTTTGACATTCAAATGAGACCACAAGATTACAGTAATATAAGAATCCCACCTAACACCTACATTTTTTTTATCAGCATACGCGTTGACCAGTTTCAACATTCACATGGCACGCACCACAGCAAAGCATCCCATAAATGTTGATGTAACACTGAAACGTAAAGCCAACAATAACCACAAAATATGGCATTTCGTGGGAGTTTAAACTGTATTTGCAGCACTGGGTATCTGCTCTGCCCCACAGCATCTTCTGCTGTGACAAATGCTCTCCAGCACTAGCAGTCACATAGTAGGACCATTTCAACACTGGCGATGTGAAACAGCCATTAGGCATTGCAGACTATCTTTATGACTTACAAGCTACTGAGAATAGGGGTGGGAGTGGGGTCAAACGTTTAGTCGAGGTCACCTGTGTTAAAATTGTATGTGAGTGAACAGCAGAGGCTTTTAAAGAGACAGCAGATGGATAAAACAATAATCCTCTCACCCCTTCCTTTTCTTTACAACTCAATACTAAAATAGGAGCAGGGCATTAGTAATATGGCGTAGGGGAGATAAATAATTGTCAACAAATCTGCATCTCTGCAATTCAGACCCAGTGGTTTAGGAAGTGATATACTTTTGAGCAAAAATGAGTTGACTTCTCTCACTAACATCAAACCAGACACTCATCAAACGGCTGTTTCTATGTGGAGCCACAGCACGAATACGTGGCCATGTCCCTGCAAAACCTAGCTGAGTCATGAAACTGAGTCAAAGACATATTCCCACACGTACCATATTTCCAAGTATTGAGTAGCACAATTCACTTTTACGTTTGAAAGGCATTTGAAGGTACATAATTTGCCTCTGACATCAATTTGACAAATATTTCTTTTACTGTCTGTGGGTCTTCACAAAATTTTCACTCAAAAATGAACCCTGATAATTAATACTGGATGTTTTTCAAGACGGCTGTAAGAGCTAGACGAAAAAGAAATCATCTGCCATAAGGACAGAAATTCTGAATTTTCTTTCTACTGACTCAGATGTCTTCTCAATGATGTCTCTGTACTTCTGTCTGTCTGTTTAACACATACCACAGCCAGTCTGTCTGTTTAACACATTGGCTTTATGTGATTATGCTATACCTCTTTAAATATATCTGAGGATTCCAAGACATGTATTGGTTTTAACTTTGACCCTAAATCAAGTTATAGCTTGTCCTCCTCACATCACAAGAGACATGACAGTGAGGATATATTGCGATTGTTGTCACTCATTTGTTACACACAAACTTGACCCAGAGTAGACACACACACTATCACACACTTGTGTGGTCAACATGTGATTCCTCTTGTACTAAATATAGATGGTCAACAGCATACAGAAAGCCACAACAAGGCAGCCAACAGAACAGATAAGCCTATTTAGTTATTTGTAAAAGAACATTTCAGTCACATTCACTTATAACGCATATACAAGTTTACAGAGAAAAGTGTCTGTGAGAGACAGAGAGGGGGAATTTCAGAGTGTGCGTGGAGAGGTGTTTACAGACATACTTCATGGGGGGTAAAACTTATATCAATGATAATGTTGCATAAGCAGTGACAGCAAAAGGTATCGTGGTATGTAGGGAAAGCTATCATTTTTGAACAGGTATAGTGCTGGAATCCCAAGACCACCTGGCAGATTCTCACATGAACGTACGTCTCACAACTACGCTTTAGATTCCTTATGTTTATATTGTTTTTTCTCTTAAGGTGGCCGTTGATCCTCAATCTTTCCCCATACCATAAACATAAAGCAATGAAGTTTACAGAAACAGAAACTAAGGAGTATCACTTTGAGGTCTGTAATTGTTCCAATATACTTAATCGTTTTATTTGTTGGATTTAGTTTGAAGAAAGGCACATACTTGGCTGTGCCAGTGTCTCAATGTGTATCCAACACCTGCGCACGTGTACATGACACAGGACATGACTACTGTTACTCCCATAACCAAATAACCACTCGTCAACATATCCAAAGAGCTGAATAAACTGAAAACTTTAAGTCCATAATCCGGCCTCCATTGTTGAACAGGAAAAATGTTTGTAAGACACAAAAATGAGCACAGCTTACAAACAAACACTGTTACCTGGTAACAGCATGTGATTCCAGGTGTAAATAACTGCTGCCTACATATAGTACACACTCCTTGGCAATTCCTCAGTGAGTGAGTGTGTGTGTGTGTGTGTCTTGTAAACCTGTATTTTGTGCTTCTCCTGTTAGCAAAACAAACAAAGGTCTGGCTCAACACCATGGTTGATTAAACAGCATCTCTGACGTGTGGGGGGAGTGAGAGAGCGAGACAGAGACAGACAGACAGGCAGATAGATGACCAACAATAATCAGACCTTCATTTCGCAAAGGACCTGCCAAGGCTGAAGTGTGGCAGTTGAGAGATGCCAAGAAAGGCATACAGGGGGGAAAAGACTGGCGACGATGACTTTTCCCTATAGAAACAAGCCAACACTTTTTTTCTTTTAATTCCCGCGCGCACACACACACATATACACACACACACAAACAGACACAGACAGACAGAGCACCAGAATTTTAGCTTTTACAGCTAAGCAAAGGGCTACTCTGTAAATGGAAAACATGATTTGGGCCACTCAAAGGAAGTTTCAGATAGAGGAAAGGCAGTTGGGGTAACTTGAGGAGAACAAAGTTGAGTAGTGGATGGGTGCAGTGACTGGTGGGAGGAGGAGAAAGGAAAAGCTCCTGCTTTCTGTGAGGATACTCCAGCTCAGCAGTGGGGAACGTGCTGGCATACCACAGAGCCTGCCACTGAAGAATGCAGTGATTCCTAATGGATGCTCTCTACTAAGGCCGACTACATATGACGAGTGGTAAAATAGCACTGCAGTAAGCAATTTGGGCAGCGCTCATCTCGCTGCCTACACACAGGATGCTCTGCACTTTGCTCAATGTAAAGAGCAAAGTGCTGATGCCAAACCACAACCAACTAAAATCAGTGCTTTTAGCTTTCAGTGTAGCTAACGGTAGCTACAAGTTGTTAGCTACGCTCATGCTAGCTTCTAGTGTAACCTTCCTTAAAGAGCAGTTTACAAACGCTTTTAGCCAAAGCTGGCTGGTGACAATTGTCACATTTATTGTTACACAAAAAATGGTTTGAAAAGGGTGGACCAGAAGGAGTGAAGTAAAAAGATATATCATAGAAGAAATGTAAAATTCTTTCTAGTGCAATATAGGGTATAGAATGTATTGCCAAAATAACCCTTTCTGTAGCTGTTAAGTGTCTTAAAAATATGATAAAAAATAAACAGCGTTGCCAAACAGCAAATAAATAAGTAGTTGTACTGGTACTACCATAGGGTTCGCTTTGTGCTACAAAGCGATCATTATTAATGTTCTGACAAGGCTAATTCGTATCATGCATGCTTGAATGCCTTAACTTGAAAGACTAACATGTTGAATTTCTATAGATAAACACTGATGTGACCACACAGTGGATATGATATATACATAGCAATATGAACACAATGCCAGTGAGAATTAATTAGTTTTGCCAACAATGTGGTCACTTGCACCCAGTTTAACTATATTTACAATATTCATGCCTTAAGAATAATTTCAATTCGAATAGTCAAATAGACTGGTATATTGGCCAAGCCCAAGAAAAACAAAAGAAACAGCTCGCCACGATTTAATGAATGCAGCTCAACTCCTCTGGTTGTACTTGTATGTTAAGATTTGTATTAAGAGGAAAACAGGATGGCTCTGAGGACATGTAGTTTTATGTCCGTGATGAGATGACATTCCTTTTGATTTAAAACCCAAGAAATAGCATTGCAGAGCAGGTGGCTGGGTCAACCCAGCACTGAGCCACACCCAAACACATCATCCTCCCGCATCTCAGGGTGGGACCACCAGATTTTACTGAGGAGCTGAGAGAAAGAGGGTACGAGAACTTTGTACTAGATCAGCTCTCATCACATCACTTCACACACAGCTATCCTCAGCTTCCTCAGCAAATAGCAAACTAGGTTGAGTAACAGTTATGCAATGTGGACACAAAGTGAGAACAAAGGAGTAAGAATAGGGGGTGAAAGACTAACTAAATGAGATTGAAAGTATAAAGATGAAGAAAACAAATGACAGAGAATGATTAAAAATGATGTGGAAGAAAAAGAATGTGAGAAAAAGCCAAGTAAGCAGCAAAGGACGGAGTGAAAAAGACAAAAGTAAGGAGCAGTTAGCACATACAGTGAAAGAGGTGTGGCACTATAGGGAATGATCTAATGCTACATCACCCTGCCTGAGAGAGACAGACAAGACAGAAAGACGAGAGAGACCATGTACAGACAAGAAGTATAAACAGGCTACTACAGGCCCCGTTACAGAGATGTCAACTGGAGGGAGCAAAAATGTGGAGAAATTGCTAAATGAAGGACACAACACATGATTGGAAAAGGAAGACGAAATTGATTGCAAGTGAGAGACAGAAAGGGAACGAGTGAAAGAGAGAGGGAGATAGAGACAGACAGAGAGAGAGCGAGAGAGACCGAGAGAGGGAGATATAGAGAGAAAGATTGCAGCACTATGAGAGAACTAGAGGAGGAAGCACATTACTACTTAGTTTAAAGATTTTTCACATTTTTACAATCTTACTGTGGATACACTTTTTTTTTCTCAATCTGTCACAATTTTCCAACATTTTGAGATGAGAATAACTTTATTAATCTCACACTGGGGAAGTTTCAATGCCACAGGAGGTCAAATAGCACAGACAAAGACACAAAAAGAACAGGATGAAAATACAAGAGAACACAGATACAGAAACATGACCTGAACAAAAACTAATTCAACAAAACTATATTTAACGGCTCAAAGACCCAATCAACTACATTCAAACATACCCAATTTAAGATATCCATGTAGTCAACTACTGTATATAGTCCACCACAAATGTATAAACACTGTAAAAAATAATAAAATGTTGTGGACTTAATCCACACTTTAAACAGTCCAAGATCATGGGCCTTCATTGACAAACTAGTTTAAGTACCTAAAACTTTAGAAACAACTTAATTTTGAAAACAAGACCACTTCCTTGCTTCTAGTGGCACACAAGTACAACAACACAACAATCAGCTAAACCAAGTGAGATTTTGGCACAAAGTTTAAGTGACCACTACACCAACAACAACAAAACACCCAATCAGGCATTTACACACATTGTGACTTTACTTTCCTGTGATCAATAATAAAATAGGAAGAGGAACGCAGCAGCATTTCATCAGAGCTGTAACACCTGGTCAAAGTATAGACCATGAAATAAAGCACAGCTGTCAAATGATATTAACATTGAGTGTGAAAACCTGCGTATGTATGAGGGGAAAAAAGAAAAGCATAAACTTTGACCATTAGCTTAACACCTTAGCAGAAAGTACTCTGGTGTGTGTGTGTGTGTGTGTGTGACAGAGAGAGAGAGACAGAGAGAGAGAGACAGAAAGAGAGGAGGGGGGTTTCCTCTTGGGTGCAGTCTCTTTATTTATCCTGTGATATTTTAAACAGTGTTTGAGATTTTAAAAATGTATGTGTATTTCAAAGTGGGAAGCACCTGCCTGTGGGCGTGATTAGTTAAACAGATCTTATGATCATATCTCTATACGACAGGAAAAGGAAACACATCACCCCAGCTACCTCACATGTCTACATCCTGTTTTATTGGCAGAGATGATGTGTATGACATCACATGCTGGGAAAAGCCAAGTGGATCAATCCAGGTGGACCCAATTCTGCTAAATATGCTGCTTAGCAGGCTGATAGATACAGAAGTGATGCATATGCATAAGTTATTCACTTTATCTGTCTTGTTTTGTTGTTTTTTTAATTGTTCCCAGTGTTTAGCCTTGTAAGACAGCTCACTGATCGCAATTAAAAGTCATCATGTTTTGATAAGTGTCATACAAAGGAGAACATACTATGAGTCTGTTATTTGTTTGCTTTGGGTCAATGAGGAACCTTCTTCTTTTTCAGGGAGGTTTGCTTGTAGAAAGACACGGCTGCTCTGTGAAGGGAGAACAATTCCTCATCCCACCTCCTCCTCCCATTTCCTCTTCAACCTTTCATCAACATCCCCTGCACTAGCAGTAACTACTGGTTGGAGATCTAGAACTAACAGGGATAGGGTCTTGCTTTACAGGAAGTCAGAAAAATTGTAGTCTACCTGTGGAAGTGAATGCTGCACTTCAATGTTGGGGAGGATCTGAATGTGGCAGTCACAGCTATGCAGGGAATGTGAGCCTCTGCTCTGCCAGCGCTGGACCAGAGAAGCCCACAACTCTATTTAAGGAAATGGCAGTCGAAGGCCTGTCAGACGTTTGCTCTCTCAGTTTCTTTCTCTCACTCAGCCCAAAGCCCCCCTTTCTTCCTTTTACAAGAATGATAATTATTTTCCTTTCTGGAAGGAAAGACTATTTTGATACCTGCTGAGAGGAAGGAGAGAACACACACACACACGCACACCGGTGCACATGCGCACACGCACACACAGCTTATACTAGTAGTGTGTTTTGTGAAATAGTTTATGAGTTTAAGTTAGATGCATCTTTGTCCGCTAGCCAACCAATCAACAACAACAACAACAACAACAACAACAAATCTCTCCAAGCCAGGAGAGAAATGGAGAAACTATAGGTTACATTTGACAAAGGAAGGACATGGCATGACACAGCATGAATACAAACTGCTGGAAAACGACCAACACAAACAATATACCGTACCCCGCTGTCCTGGCCTTCATCTTAAACATTAACAATCACAATCAGGTATCAGGCTTTATTTTAATATCCAATATGAATATTTTCCACCCCTGATATAATGGATATTCCTCCCAAACCACAAAGACAAGAAGACAGTCTAAATAAAGACCTGAAACACACTTCTATTTGTGCATTTTATTCATTTATTCATACCACTAAAATATTTGTGGTCAGTTCAGAGTTCCATGATGGTTTAAATCCTTCT
This sequence comes from Brotula barbata, assembly GCA_900303265.1. NCBI lineage: Eukaryota > Metazoa > Chordata > Actinopteri > Ophidiiformes > Ophidiidae > Brotula > Brotula barbata. Next base: position 2,455 of record OMNV01016139.1, on the reverse strand, counting down.
TAGAAGCTTTTCCATGGGTTTTGGGTGTATATAAGGTCTACATCGAACCATTCTAAGTTCCAATAACACAATATGTTGATATTGGCTTTGGAGATTGGTACCCATCATCTGAACAAACAAACAAACAAACAAACACACACACACACACACACACACACACACACACAGAACATCTTTAGCAGAAGTGCAGTTTAGTGTGTCAGTGTGTAGCAGCAACGTGAACAGCAGTGAACTAACTGGTTTGACCATGCCAGTGTGTCTACCATCCACAACCCGGTCTGACTGAACTTACAACTTTATGTGTGTGCAAGATCTATGTAAGTGACTTGTTCATTCTGTACATTAAGTTCTCTGTGCCTGTACATTAGCTTGTAAAGTACATTTGAGTGTCACACGGAATGTGTAATGTATGTGTGTATGGGAAACAGAGAGAGAAAGACAATAGTACTCGTTCATCATCAAGCCTATCAACAAATTTGATCTTGTCCTGTGTCTAAGGACAAATTTGTCCTGTGTGTAAATACAATTATTTGTTGGATTCATTACATTTGTGATTTTGTGATTTGTAGATACGCATGAAATTCACAAATGATTGGAAGAACGAGTAAATAATACAAACAGTTCTGCGTTGGCCATTCTTCACAGAGTGAATTGGAGAGATCTGCTCAGTTTGATGGCCAGTAGCGTGAGACAGTTGGCCTCAATTCTGCCCTAGGAGAAGCTTAGCAATAAGGCCACTATTTTGCTTCTGGTTTGAGGTCAAACGATTTTTTACCGACTTGTTTTACATTTTTACCCAGAAATATTTAAATGAAAAGTGTTTTTTTCTTGAAGTTTTAATGAGGCATCCAAGAATTGTGTAACTGCTTTATTTTAACTTTTGGGGGCACTTCTTTATACTAATCACCACAAACACAACACGCACTCACTCACTCACTCAAACGATCAAATCGGGTGTGGTACAAACATTTTGTGAATCAGACGTGGACTTTTATTTTGTTCATATGTCTTATTGATGAACGAGTTGCGATGAGTTTACCCAGTGTCCTCAGCCTGGGGAATGTGACAGCAGCATCCGGCTGTAACACCATGTGAGCAGACGCAGCACAAACACACAGAGACTCATTCAGAAAATCATGACAGCACAACAGCCTGGAGCGATGAGAGCTCTACTCTACATTCACTATACTCAGTCATGAAAGACTGAGTATCAGCCTGTGTTTTTCACCTAAATGTCACAAGTCTGTCAGCTCCTGACACTTTGTCTCTTTGTACAATGTACTACAGCTACTAAATTTTCAAACAAAAGCCAAACAAAGCAGCTATTCTTCCCATAATTTTGAGTGCAGAAAAAAAACATGTTAGTGTCAAATGCAAATTGATTTGTTAGGAATTTAAAAGAAAAATGTTCAACTGGACAAAGGGTCCTAACCACTCAAATAAAGGTGCAAAAATGAGAGATGATTAGCATGTCTCCCAATTTTAAGTTTTTCAATTTGAGTGTTAAACAGCCTTCAGTTCAATTTATTGCTTGAGTTTACAGAGAATTTTCTGAAGCCTGGTTGTGGGAAAGTGTGAGCAGCTAGGAGCCTGGACTGGCTCCTAGCTGTGCTCAAAAGTAAGCGAGTGTGATTTGTGGCACCCTGATGGGTCTCCACCATGGTCCATTCTTGTTTGGACAGAAAGGAGGGGACAATGGGAGACAGCTTAACCTGCAGCAGTATCCATGTCAAGGTTTTGGCTGGCCAACTACAAACATGCTGGCCAAGAAGTATTTTTCTCTACCAAAATGTTCCCACAGAGAAATGTGATGTTACATCTTTCAAATCTATGAAACAGTGAAAGCAGAAAATACAGATGCCTAAATTCTAAAGCTTGTCCACAAGTTTGGGACCAATTTCTAATATTACACAACAGATTATAAAGCCTAAACACTGACAAGGTGTTAAAAGTATATTATGTTTGAGGCCGATTGTCACGTTTTTCTAAATTACTCCTATATGTATTCTCTGGTGTACTAAAGTGATTTCTTTCATTGATATTTCTCAACACATGTCCATTGTCCTTTATATACCAGTAGATAAAACAGCATAATCTGCGTGTGTGGGACTGTTTGGCAGAAAGTTAGCAGCATGTTTGATACTGATTAATAATTGATTTGATTGGCTCCAGAGAGTGGATGCTGTAGCTGTAATATTTGCAGCCTTGCAAGTGAAATACTTCTGAGAGATGCATGCCATGGAGATGGAAAATCTGGAGGCCTCTGATTTTTGTCCAGGTAGTCAAGGAATACACTGCATGCTCAAGAAGTATGTGTTAGAAGTGGGTCAACATCCTTCCAACCCAAAGTTCACCATTTAATATTGAAATTCCTTAGCGCAGATGGGATTGGAAGGCCACTACAGCCTCCTTATGCAATAAAGTGTTTTGAATAGTATGGCCAGCTGCTGAGACC
>OMNV01016138.1:0-17949 GCA_900303265.1 Brotula barbata | reverse complement strand
TGTCCGCGGGCGGTCTGTAGTGGCACTGCCCGTTCAGCAGCCTCCTCAGTGGCATCAGGGGCACGGCGTCCTCCCCCAGTAGCTGCTGCTGGCAGTGACGGAAATCGCTCTGACGCTTTAGCCGCTTGAACTCGCTGAAAGCGGACGTGGCGTTCTGGTAGAGGCTCACCGCGATCGCCTGGGCCTTCTCCGACTTACTGACCAGGACGGCGTGACAGCGTAGCACCACCGCCATGTTCTTGACCTGGTGCCTGTAGATCCAAGCCAGGATCTTGGGCCGACAGGGGTCAGCGGCGCAGTAGGTGATTCTGTTCAGGGAGTACAGATGAACGGGTTTCTTTTTTCCAGATTTGTCAGCGCTCATCCGGATGCCTTGCGCTCCCACCGTCAGCCTCATCTTGACACTCTGCTCTCCGTAGCTGCTCCTCGCCCAGATTTTGGCCACCGCCTCCTGCGTGCATCCTTCTCCCTTCGCTGTGATGGTGACCACGCTCCCCAGGTAGCGCACGTTGTAAACCGGCTCCTCTTTGTTCAGCTCCACCTTCTGCCGCTTTGTGTGGAAAATGTTGCCCACCCAATCAAAGGGGCAGTCGGGCAGTAAGTCAGGACAGGAGCGCAGCAAGGAGGAGAGGATTGAGTGGTAGGTGAGCCCCGTCCCCAGGCTCTTGGGTTTACTTTTGGCCTCGTCCTCCACCAGAACAAACTTATTCCTTCTCCAGGGCAGCATGGTGGGGGGAAGAGTTGGGAGCGAGTCAGTCCTTCTGCCGCCGCTCCGTTTATTTGCAGCTAAAGGAAAAGAGTGGCAAAACCAGCGTGTGCGAGAGAGAGAGAAAGAGAGTGAGAGCGAGAGTGAGATAGAACTAAAGAGAAGCTGCTTTGCGAAGCATAGAGGAGAGACTGAGAGCTGCGCGGCTCAGCCAGTCTGTTTCCCTGTTCGCTCCTCCTTCCTCTCCTCCTCCTCTTCTGTTGTCTGCATCATGCAGCGCTGATCAGTGCAGGAGCCTTAGCCCAGCACTCAGGCACCCTCAACCCCCTCCCTGCTTCATTGTTTTGCTTCCAAATGGCTCCATACCAGCTTTGCACTGCGATATCAATGTTTTTACGTCTCCGGTAAGAGCTCAGGCAGACGCAGTACAATGCCGAGTCATTCTGTTTTAGGGGACAAATCGGACGACTTGTTAATTGTGACGTAAAGTTCAACTAAGTGCGTGCGATTTCGTGAATTCTCCTGATTGAGTGTCACGTTGCAACAATGGGTCACTACGAAATCGAAGAGGATAAAAGACGCTTTGCTCCCTTTTGAAATTTTACATATTCTACCCCCACAAAGTTATTATTAGGCTTGAATTGTGAAGTGTGTTTGGGTGAAAGGAGCCATTTAATTTTCACTGAAATACATCGAGGTGTATAATTACAAATTTATCATTATTTCACGCCATTACAAATTACTGAAAATTCCAAAATTGCCTCCAAGCATCAAAGGTTGAGAGGATGAAAGATAAATTATGCATCTGACATATAGATTCCCATTTTTTGGCAAGTGAAAATGAATATTCTACAAGGTCGAGAGTGCTAATTAGAATATGTTTGCTTTGGAGTGAGGTCAAATTTACAGTACAGGTTTGGAGCTTCACAGAGTCATTTAAACTCACTTCAGGAACGTGTCGGCGCCGACATGAGAGAACGTCTGCACGTCTATTACTGTTTAATCTTCCACGCATTGCGACTATCCAGCATTTTATAAGGGGAGCAGATAAAAGAGGGCGCTCTCTCTGCTGCAATGACTCAAAGTAAGTATTATCTGTATCTGCGTAAAAGAATGGACTTGTCGTGTGTGTAGATGAAACTCGCTGCTGAGAAAATGATTCCAGTGGGGACAAAAGTTACAACAGTGAAAAATAAATGTCTGTTTTTCTACGCTGACGTGTGCTGCAAATCAAAACAAACACGAATAAAAAAACTAAATTGAAAGGCTTTGCGGGAACGGCAACTGGATATGATTCATTCCCATTATTAAAGGCAAAGAAAATATGAGTCCAAAGCTGTTGTGGAACTCCCGTTTCTCCGTTTAAATCCAAATTATTCTCCGTGGCTCACGACGGGCTTTGAAAGGAGCTTTTTAGTAAACAACAGGCGTAGACAGACGGAGCGGCCAAATTCAAGACTTGTTAGACACGGTGAGAATAGATCTAATGGTTAGGAAATAATACGAGCGGCTCTCTACTGGGGACATGGTGGCACGGCTGGAGACAACGGGACCACGATCTGATCCACTGGTGGTCCTTACCCGTACTCGAATCTCCTCAGACAACAGGACTGCGATGCTTTATGGGAACTGTTGTGCTCCCATAAGTCACTTCTGTTATGAAAGAGTGCTAATCTGTAACCAGAGGAAGATTAACACAAACCCCAATATGCATAATTGAAAAAAATCCATCATGGCCTGGCCTTTAAAGAGATGGATGTCTGTATTCAGTATTGACTCCTCTGCCATCTGAGTTATCATCACTAGAGGAGGGATGTTCATTGAATTTGGGGAATGTTTGTAAGTGGTTGCTCTTCTGGTCTATTTGAGCCCACTTATACTTATACTGCCATTTGTATCTGATACATTTCCAGATATGGAGAGGCGTTCAAACAAGGAGTGAAGGCATACATGTGCTGAGATCGAATTCCAATTCACAACAGAATCATGATGCATGATCATGATACACACTGAGCGGATCTTGTCGTGCATCTGCATATAGTTCATTCAAGTGAAGTAAACCACAAAGTAAAGACGTCCAAAATGACCTCAGATTTTTGTGATCCAATGATTTTTTTTTTTTGGTCTTCATCGATGAGATCTCAGATTTCTTCTCGTACTTTGTCTATACAGCAAAATGCAAAGCAGACTGTTTGTATTCATGCTGCAAGAATCAATCAAACCACAAAATGAACCACAACCACTTTTCGGTCCTTTTGGAGGGCTCTGATTTCATTTGTGATCACATTACCCCCCAAAATAACAAAAAAAAACGCTGAATCATGGGTCTGAGAAGGACTTTAACGAACTCAGTGTGAAAACAAGTAGCCAGGCGCAAAAACAATCGATGCAGCTGGGATACCGTCTTTTTCCATTCTTGTAAATAAAGTTACTTTGACTGTGGAATTGCAGTTTGCCGTATATGCGTACCACAACCGGGAATGCAGACGATGACCCATGCAAAAAAAAAAGTTATTATCTGCCAGCAGAATCCAGATAAGGATGACTTATTGCAAAGTGTAAATATTCCAGACATCAGATATCCCTATCCAGATGATATACTAAGTAACCTTATTTATAAAGCACCCTTCACAGACAAAGGTCACAAAATGATAAGTCAAATAAATAACAGCATGGAGGCTGAAACAGCAGAAAAAAATATAGATAAAAACATAAAAGCACATAAAAAACAACATCGGACTGAACAGATGGGATTTTATCTGAATCAACAAAATCAATATGATTCATATCTGGAAAGTGAGAGTGCGTTTCAATGCGAGGCGTAAAAGGTCTCTCAGCTGCTCCGAGGCGGTTTTGTCTGTGCTAACTCTATCTATGCTATTTCCTTAAGTGTGCTTAACAAGGTCAGTTTAAAGTGTTTCCTGCTGTTCCGCTATCTAGGATAGTGTGAACTGGGAGAACGGAGAGAGAGAGAGAGAGAGAGAGAGAGAGAGAGAGAGGGAGAGAGAGATGGAGATAATAATACATGTGTTTGCATTTAAGCTATAATTGAATTTAAAACGTGAAAATCAGCCATATTGGGCCAGCAACAGTATCATTTATTATACAGTCTAATGTAGTGGAGGATTAGTGGCTGGTATTCATTAGCCTTTAGCGGTGGAACTAATGTCAACACTCAGCCGCCGCATCGACGCGTCATGAGAAGTGGGAGGATGGAGAGCGTGCGGATGAAGTGTGGTGTTTACAAAGCGTCTCCGGTTCGGCACAGACTTTGTCCTCATTTCCTGCGACTCTCACTTTCTGTCTCCCTTTCCGTCCCCTCACAATTTATACATGTCCATCTGTTATCAGCACACACACACACACACACAGGGTGCACAATGTTATCATGGCAATCCAATTACTTTTTTTCCAAGAAGTGCCCCTCACATACTTTCCAAACGTCTCTTCTTCATCATCCTTATCCTTATTTATTTACTGTGCGTCTGAAGACACCCTTTTATCCCGAACAGTGCATGCTACATATTTCTGTCCGGCGAGGCGGCCTAATTGAATTGGGCTTTTTCTTCATCAGGCTGCACTCCTCCGTTGCGGTGTAATTAATGAGAGGGGCCAGAGAGATGGCTGATTTATGGCGCTACGTGAGGGCAGCATCGAGGCAACGAGACGTCGAGTAAACACCGAGGGAGAAGGAATGATAACAGAGAGGGCGACGCTGCTCTCCATGCATCAGACCGCTGCCAGCGATAACACGCTTTAAAATGCGGCCGATTAAAAATTAAGCTACTGCAAGAGTGATGGAGATAAGCGAGTGTCGTGAATATTTAGAGGCACGGTGATTCTGTGGTTTGCAAAAATGTAAAATCTATGCATCAAGGAGAGGAAATCAATGACACCTCATTCCCATAGCACAGATTCCCGTGGGCTCGACTGAACGCTTAATGCCGTTCAAGTGAATCATTGTTTAATACGGGCAGAACAAAAGGACATTAGATACGGGAGCTTCATTCCCTTTCTTAATCATGGGAGCCATAGATCAGGTCCTCCTCATTTACTCCCACGCTGTACTGTAAAGTACAGGCTGCGCTACAGTTGCTGATGTATCATTTTGGGTGTAACACGGACGCATAAATCAGCTAATGCACCTTACCTAGAATTCGGAACAGTACAGACTTTTAATTTGCATTTTGATGCGTGTAAAACGCTGTAATGTTTGTGCCGTTTCAAACTTGTTTTGCATCTAAACTTTCCTTGAACGTGTTTCCTGTGATGCATGCAAATTACTCATCCTGATGAGCACTCAGTGTTTTGTCACGAACATGAGATGTCGGTGCCAAATAGCTTCATTATACATCCGGCGCTATTGTTGGCTGATCCTCAGAGGCAATCATCCAGGCACTGAATGCCAGGTGATTTTAATACCCAAACTGAGAATATCCAATATTATGAGCTTTTTATTGGGAGGAAAATCAAATTGTCCACCTGATGTGACTTAATGCAGTGAAATACACTCAGAAAATGTCAATTTTACCCAAATCACCCAAAGACTTTTGATGATGATAGCTAGAGATCTTGTCCTTCTCTGGAACGCTGTTCAAGCAGGTAAAAGCAGGCTAACACTGAAAATGAGCAAGTCTGCCAAGTGAGCCAAATTTGTGATCCAACCCAGAAAAAATTGGAAATCGTCCAGTACCACTGATGGCTTAAGACAACCAAATTCTTGGGACTTACTACAAGGTTAGATTTACCAGATTACAGACAAGAGATGGGCACTCAGTAAAAAATGGCTGCAAAGAAAATCTAATTTATCAAGATAAAATGTTTGGCTGGATTGACACAGATTTTAGAGTTACAGCAAAGGGCTATCATTTGGAAAGGGTACCACCAGGGGGCCAGACTGAGACAAGGGCAGCTACTGCAGGAAGATGCTGCTTCCCCAACAACACCACTCTATGTGCACAATACACATTACACCAATACACTCGATTCTAAACTGCACACTTTAAAGCTCAATTTATGGAATGTTTAGCAAACCGTGTCTACTCCTCACGGTACGGCTCCTCTGCTCAAAAGGTACAATTGGTAGGTTCATGGGCAAGCATATTTGTACCAATAAAACAATCATCCAACTGTATACAAGAGCCAACCACAACAGGAACTGGTATAGCAGACAACACAGTGCAGGATTTACAATATTCAGATTAAAGTTTCAGTAAAATACAATAGATTTCTGCTGGAGGACAGAGGAACCTCAGTCCAATGTCTGCTCTCATATCAGCAGGGACTCTGCTTCTTCCTGTCCATGCCTTCTGCCTGTTGGTTCCTGGGACCTGATGTCTTTTCTGGGCACGATGCTCCAACCAGGGGTCGCCTGGCCAGAACGCCGTGGGGTTGAAGTAGAGACTTTAGGATTGCGACAGCTCTGGAGGTCGGTGACTCACTCTGCAGGGATCGTTGTCGGGCAGGTTTTGATGAAAGGCTCTTGGAGCAGGGGACTGTAGTGAGTATGACTACACTCTACTCCGAGATGCTGATCCTCGAAGCTCATCTTGGTCTGGGTTTAAAATCTGCGCTCGTTAAAACTTGCAAATATGCCAATGGATTTACATTATTTTACAAGAGATTACAAGGAGGTGCAAAGCTCGCTTCAGTAGGTACTCAACCGGCGGAGGTAGAATTATTCAGAGACTTACAAACCTCAAACATGAGAGGTCAAAAGAAACAAAAGAATTTTATTTAGAAAAGGAGCCAAAGGGAAATACCTGAAATGCTGAAAGATACAACAAAGTTCTGATCTGGCAGCAAACACTGGTTTTTATCTGCTGCTCATCAGGGTGTGGTTTACACAGGTCTCTGGTACACATTAGATTAATCTGTGTGCTTGTCATACAACTATTCAAACTTAGCTTCACGCGCAGTGTCACATACAGAATTTCTTATCACTATGCTTCATTAAGTCACTTCTCAGAAGTGTGTGCAAAAGAGATGTTATAATAACTTTTTAAGAATCAAACATTTAAAGTATATCCAAACCTTGTTCATTACTCATATTATATGTGTAACTATTAACATAAATTTAATACCACCAAGAGTCAAAACTTAGAAATGAACAAATTCATTTCGATTACTCAAAAGTTTTACCAAGCAGCAGATAAATTACGCAGAATATCTTACCAGAGATCTTAGAAATAATGGCCTTTAGATGGCACTGTGGTTCTACTATGGAAAGTCAGGAAAATCACTGTTTTTGAAAAGTGTTCAGATCTCCATCCCGGAATTTCAACAATGGGATGATTAGTCTTAGTAAATCGAGATGGATATGGCTATTTGATTTATTAACTGACTAGAATCTTAATTTTTCTTAATCCAGACTTTAATTACCAACAAGAGAACTGTAAAGTGACTTTACCTGAGGAGCATTGAAGATTTACGACTGAGGCCTCATCAGTTCAAACAAGACATAAATATAATTAAAACAAGAATACCAATATAAATGAGAGCAGAAAAAAGAAGAAGGGGATAAATTGTCAACTTTTGTGTGATTTTCCAACATCCATTCTAGTGTGTATTACATTTGAGAAGATTCCAAGCCATTTTTATTAGAGAGACAGAGTTAGATCCTTCGCCAATGACTCAGTAACAAAACGGAGAGGGGGAGAGGTCGTTGCCAGGCCGAGATATTGATAGCTAACTCTGGAGTGCATCAAAGATGACACCTTTATGAAATAGAGGTGTCAGGCACCACGGTTCATTTGAATTCCAGAAGTTCACCAAAATTTCTAAAACCTCCACTCACTCCCGTGTCCTCGGAGGTGAGAGGACTAAAAAAGAGAAATCACTCCTTCAGCCAGACATGGAAACAATAACGGGCTTATTGGTGCCTGGCTGAATCCTCACCGCATACGAATACACCTACAGTACTAAAACATGTCTATATCGGCACCATTCATACATATTATGGGGGCGCAGATATAAACTCACCACCCACCTCAACCACTGGGCCACAGCACAGGACACATTAATCACTGAGGGACAAAGCCACAGTGAAGTCTAAATGAACGAAATATAAACCTGTAAATGAACCAATTACAACAACTGCTCATTTTCAGTGTTCGACTGGCTTCACCTGCATCAACAGGAGAGTAGAGGAGGAGAAGATCAGAGGAGTGACTGACACACGAGGCTCAAACGAAGGAGGCTAACTAACGCAGCTGTCCTTATGAAAGGAAAAGGAAACAGTTCCAATGGCCCGCCTACTGGAGGCTGTGTCCTCGAGCCAAAGGTGGCAGCCCTCACACTCCTGTTAATTGTGTTATTTGCAAAGGTCGTCTGTATCCTTAATCCACCTGAATCTCCTATGTTTGTAATTTCTAAAATAAAAATTCCAGTGCAAATTACCAACAAGAGTTCTGGTCTTGTTTTTTTTTTCTGCTAATGTCCAAAGATCATCAGTCGAGCCTTCACAATCACCCACGAAGTATTTTTTGTCTGATAAAATCCAGGTCTACCCCCTATATTCTGCTTCTGTGCTCTATAATAGTGAACAGAATATATTGTATTATATCAATGCACTATTCAGAATGACATGGCCATTTTGTGTACTAAAACCCAACTAAAACTAGAATTCAAATAAGTAGGGCATCTCTAAAGTTCAACTGTTCTTTGACTTCAGACTCTACATTCACTCTGCAGTTTTATATTAAAAAGGTCGACGTAATCCCCCATGGTTTGTACTGATTCACTCTAACTGACACACTCTAACAAGAAATGGAGGCGGCTGCTGAGTGTTAGGCTGCTCGGTGTGTACTTGTATCGACTCTGTGGAGGACGACCAGGTGCCGGTTTTATCTGCACCAGTCACAGCAAATGCATTATAGCATCAAGACAGACGCAACTGATGTTCTTCTCACATTTTGTACTCCTCCCATAAAGCTGCTGCCTCCATCTGCTGACACTATATCTGTCTGTCTGAAATCCACTTGAGTGTGTGTGGGGCAGACATTTGAACACAAGTCATTTATTGACAGGTACAAAGAAAGCGATGGAGTGGGAGGAGTTGGGACTTGATCTGTCCACATACACTAGGTGACTAATGTTGAAGCCAGGCCCCGAGGAGATGAGTGTTATGTTCCTGCAGTGGAAAAAGAGGGAGCAACTTTTTCTGTCTAAGGCCAGATGCAATTTCTTGCAGGCTAATCACTAAAATGTCAGCCTGATTATGTCAGCCTGATTCCCCAGGAGGAATCTTTTGGTAGCAGTTATTCCTATTACATTACTGGAGGTAATGTTTTTCAAGGATCATTTGGGGCTATGGAAGGCTTACATTGCACCCATACACACACACACATCCCTTTCGGCAGTAAGCATGCATGGTGTACATTTTTCAATGACAGTTAAAAAAAGGGGGGGAAAAACACCCTTGGAGAATAATCTTACACTCAGTTGATTTTTTTTTCACTTCATGTACTTTGTTGCGTTTAATGACAACTAAAAGTGTAAAAAAAATGGCATTGAATTCTCAATCCACAAACTTTTGCATTCAAAGTAGCTTCTATGATGGAAGATACATTGCCCGGATATGCTTTTTATCACAATGTTTTTTGTTTTTAACTGTTCTACGATACATATTGTATAATAATCATCATTATTGATAGGATTCCTAAAAACATCAGGCCAATGGGCTACCGATGCTAGCTTTTTCGCTAACCTCGCTATGTTTACATTTGTTTGAATGTTGATTAAAGTAAATTGTCCCTTTTCATATATATATAAATAACTTCACATTTCAAGTTGATCCACTTTTCTCATTGTGGACAGTTTAACACGCTCATACCAGAAAAAATCACAAGTGAAGCCTACAAAGTATCATGAATCCATTGAAGCATCCAGCAAACCGAGCCTGAGTGCAACCAAAGTTATTAAGGATATGTGTTACAGCTGTGTTTGACAAGTCAATATCCACTGTGAGAAAGCTCTATTCTCAAGTGCATGTCAAAGTAATTATTGGAAGTGTTCTACAAGAAATAAATAATTTACATGATTCTGACACGAATATCGTCTGGATTGCACTTAACATCACTTATTCATGGGAAAGTACTTGGAATAACCAAAAGTGGATTTTTTTACATCATGACCTGCGCAGTTCATTATGCTAAAACTGTAGTCTAGTTCTCAGGAAGTCTGTAAAGTAACTCTTATCACACTGAAATCATCCAGTTTCACATATTGACTCTATTCAATCAAAGCAGAGAAATCATTGTCTTTTGGGCCAGACTATGGTTATTAGCTCACCTCAGGATACTCCAATCATTACATTCTTGTGGTAACTTGTGATTGCATTTTCTGGCATTTCTCTGTGCTTTCAAATTTCCAGCGATGACAAGGCTCGACATTGATTCTGCACAATGATGAATTCTTCAGTTGCAACTAGGAAAAATACATAGAAATTTCATGTAAACAATAAACTGAAGACAATCTATGCAGAAAATGGAGTAAAAACTCCCCTCTCTGTTATGCCTACCTTAAATCCTTATCCCATATGAATTGAAAACATTGCAATCATCCCCAATACAAACATATGTCTTGAAAACAAATCAGAATAGGGTCGCAGAGGTAACGGGGCCAACAGAGCTTCCCAGACTTCCCTTTCCCCAGCGACTTCCTTTTGACTTTCCAGGGGGATCCCTCGATTTTCCCAAGACACCTGAGAGATGTAATCTCCCCCAGCATATCCTGTATCCTACTCATAGCTTTTGACCATACATGAGGGTGGAAACAAAGACCAATTGTTAAATTCAGAGCTTCGCCTTGTGGCTCAGCTCTCTCTTCACCACTACTGTCTGGTGCAACACCTGCACTCCTGCAGCTGCAGCGCCTAAGCGTCAATCAGTCTCTCAATCCCCTTTACCCTCTTTTGTGGATAAAACCCCAAGATGCCTGAAGGCCTCCACCTGGGGCATGTTTGGTACGACATTCAGGGCTAATGAGAACGCCTATAACATAAATGAATGTGATCGCCTTTAATCCATTTTCATTGACTGTATAGTCCCAACTTCAAGTTCACATCACAGTACATCGGTAATGAATATTTGTAATCCAACTGCATGCTTTTATCATGCTTCAGACAGACATGAAAGGAGCCAGTCTAACTACTATGGCTTTTTAACTGTGTAGGCTAATTGGTTTATCCATTGACAGCAAAATGCACAAAGTAGTATCCTGAAAATATACAATAATACTGCACTATCCTAAATTATTGGTGAAAGGACCAAAGGATGACATACCATGACTAACTGTTGAAAGAGAATTTAAAGAGCAAGTCAGCAGATATTTTGACTCTTTCTTTTCCATCTATTGACAAAGAAAATGTGGTGTAGGGGATGCTGGAGCAGTTCAATCTCTCCTTGACAGTTGGAGAACCAGCTTGGTGTTGCTGCAGAGTGGATAATGCATCAGTAATGATAGGAGTGCAGAGTTGGGTTCACAAAATTATGAGGGAGAAAATTGGTTTGCTTAAAATGGATTCTCTGTTTCACCAAGGGGCAGAGAGGCATACAAGGCTGTGTATGAAAGAATAAACTACCTTTATGGTGACCCCGTTATGTCCAGAATGCAGGACCGGTGGGAAGAGTTGAAGTTACACTTGAGCCGCGATATGATAAGTGAACATTACCGCATGGCAGATGTTGATTTTGTGCACACGGCATCCCTACATCTCACTTTTTACAAGCCACACTTGAGGGAACAGACTACTTAAACATTCTTATCAGGTCTGTCTGCAGCAGAGTCATAAACCCGATGACAAAAAAAAAATGATGGACTCAAGGAGCTTATTGATAGAAATACGATGTCTGTGCTAAGTCATACCGTGGTTTTACATTGGAGATCAAGGGAGCAGAGCTGCACCTCTGCCCCAAGGACCGCAATAACAAGTGTAGGAAATGTTTGAGCTCCATCATCTCTATAGCAAATGAACCAAAGTATAACCTCCCATTCCAGTTCATCCAGTACATGTTGATGTACAGCAAATCGGAGACACTTAAGAACAAGAGCCTGTTACACATAGCAAAACTCTTCATCTTCTGGGTTATAATCCTAGTGCAAATGAAAATAACATTCAATATTTGAGGATGGACTATTCAGGGATTAAACTGGAAGGGAAACACCGTGGAAAGAAGTGAAGTGATGGACAGATGCGGCTGTCTGAACGGGTAATCCCAGACAACACAATCTGGCTTTGGTCCACAAAGCTTAGTCAAGAACCAAGGGGTGAAATGGATGAGAAGCCATCCTTCTCCAGACACGTATTGGCTCCACTGCGCGGGCATGCAGGTTCAACCTGTACTACATCAGGAGAATCAGACCATAGCCTGTCCATGTATGCTACCCAACTCCAGGTCCAAACTTTGATTATCTCCAAGCAGGATTTACTGCAATGCCTCACTTGTGTCGTTATCTTAGTGACAAATGACTTGATTGTCGAGCACTTGGCTGTTAACTCCTTGATTTAAGGAACTACTTGTATGGTGTCTCACTTGTAAGTTGCTTTGGATAAAAGTGAGCCATTCTTGAGGCTGGCGAGGAATACATGCTACCAGACTGATGTTCTCAGGGACCCATATATTGCCTTTCTGATTAACCATGCACCATCTTCATACAGCAACAGATTGAACCTTCTTACCTCAGACTAGTTGTTTTACTTTACTTTCCTCTGGGAACAATAATCCAGCATGTTATTAAAATCCCGAGTGCTGACATCTCATTTAAATGCTATATCGAAAAGGCCATTGCAGCTCTGTACTGGGCTAGTTTGTGCTTCGGGCTACACGTTTGAGCTTGAAAAGGAGCCTCTCTGATTGGTACTTAGATTCTGTGCTTTTGAGTGCCTACAGACAGACCAGCTAATTCTTCTTCGGAGACCACATTACACATGATTAGTTCTCGGTCCTGCTTCTAGGGTCTCTGTGCACTGCATGTCTTCCATCTCTTTTTGCTCTACTCTGATTAGCTCCAAGTGTTGGTGCCTCTTAAGTCTGACTGATGAAACACATGTTGAAGAGACCTTACATGTGTTATAATTAGCTTCAAACTCCCAGCCAGAGAGAGAAGTGCTGTTGTCAGACTGCTGAGTGCTAAGTGGGAGTCACTACATTTATAACAAAGTTTTTCAAAGGCTTGAATGGTTGTGAAGGCCTTCCTTTTTGATGGATGCTCAAAACATACATGAAAGAAACTGTATCTCAACTAAATAACAGTCTAAATAATAGTCTATTCGTGTGCACGTTTTCATTTCATCGTCATTATGAAGGGTGTCAGGCTTCACAGCTGTGTTATAAACTGGATTGAAGGTTAGTAGGGAGAAGCCTGTGGTGGACAAAAGACTTAGCAGGAAATAACAAAACAAAAACAAGACCAAAAATGGGAAGATAGAAAGAAAACACTGTCAGCAGGTTGGCGATAATTCTAAGACATTTAAAATATCGGGGCATAGATTTGAGGCGGCTCCATTCATCACCTTTTCCTTGTGTCCACCCTGCCCACCACAGTTTCCAATATATCATAAGGAACAGGTTTATCTGTTCTATCGGGAGAGGACTCTCCAAGGTAAACCTAAAGAGATTCAACAAAAACATGCACAACAACAACACACTAAAATGATACCTCGGTGCATTCTTCAGTGCAATTTATGTACAAATTGAAACTCGTACAAGAAATTGTTGCATTTTAATCCAGCTTTTAACATTAAAAATATGTGCAGTATAATTGTCATAAACCAACATTTTATATGCTAACTCATATTTCATACATAATCGGTGAGGCGTGCTTTTATTTTTATTTTATTTTATTTTTTTAGCGTTCTACACAAACAGGATGTAAAGTCTCCAAAGAAAACGATATATAAGTCTGTGTATTATTTTGTGTAAACTTAATTGAAATGCAGACATAAAAACTTTAACACTTTAAAACAATATTAAATGTAAACATTCCCAATACCCTACTTTTTTATGGTTGGTTACAAAGTTGTGGCGCTTTAATTATTATGGCAAATGTTTTTTGTTTTTGTCGTGTTTTTCCTACAAAAACACCTTCACTGAACAAGTCATCTATAGTTTTCTGCCTTTTATTATGTAAGTTTTGTTAGAGAAACATTTCAGGCACAATGACCCAAAGGAGAAGAATGCAGCAGAGACATCATGTATTATGTAATTTTGTAATTTACACCTTCTCATGTTGATACTGTGACTCATGAAACATAAGTGTAACAAATTACACAAAAAATGCATTCCATTCTGAGGTGTTACTATCAGTCCTGGTGTTGTATACTGTATGCTGACTCACTGATATACATGAAGTGATGCTATCAAAAATGGTATTAGTTACATCTGTGATTTCCTAGTATTGCAAGTGAAGGTATCAACTGGAATTGGGATTTATACTGAAAACACTCATGACTTTTATTTTATCGTTGCAGCTATTGTTGTGATCATATTGATGATGTCTGAGGCTTGAGGGGAAAAAATGTGTTTTTCTAGCACACCAGAGGAAGACCCACTCATCTATGTTCAACTTTCACTGCCAAGTTGGAGCAGGTTAATCAGTCCATCCGTGACATGAACTGAATGATAGCCTTTTTCTACAACAAAGAATTCACTGACTTGGGAGAGTTCCTGTACGTGCTGGTGGGAATTCCAAGCCACTGATTTGTATGCAGCCTGAGGATAAAAACTAGTTGAGAGGGTCAACTGAAAGTGAGAGAGTCCCCATATACTGCAACAGAACATAATGTCCTCCCTCACACCCCTCTAGGTTGAATTACATCTAAACAGAGCTATCAAAAGCAGAATGTGTGTATGACAAAGCAACAGAAAAATAAAACGTAACACCAGTTAAATCATACTAACTACGCGAGTTGTGAAGAGCCATATGCTACCAAACCAGCCTTCAGGTCTGCTCTCCATACAGTTTGAGTGTAATGATGAAACTAACACAGATGAATCTTTATCAATAATTATACTTATTATCGGTGACAAAATATGTACCGTATATTACAGGACATTTGCTCTTCTTCTATTTCAGTGGAACCACCAATTTCAAACCAAAGTCAACTAAAGTATGAACCGCTTGAAATGTTACACGAAAACAGAGAAATGAATCGCCCACGACCATCAAGCCTCCAGTTCTTCTCAAATGTCGGCTTCCGACTAAATAGCAAAAACAGTTGTGAAGTTAGAACAATGTTTAAAACAAAATGTGTTTCATCAGAGATTTGCTGCAAGAGCAGGAAATACATTCTTCATTGAAAACACAAAAAACAAACTTGTTTTGACACTTTATGGGAGAGGTCTCCAAACCCGCATGAGAGGTCACTGGCCGGTAAGGATGTGATGTTTTACATGTTTGTATTCATTAAATGCAAATATTGCAAAAATATGCAAAAAAAATATACAAATATAAAGCAACAGAGCCAGGCGATGCGGTCAATATTATCAGCCACACACGCTACCGAAAAAGGTGAGTCACATAATTTAACATTCTTAAGTTTTCTTTTCTTTTTAGTGCAAAATCAGTTGAGAGATGGATTCATTTCACTCATAAATATTAAATGGTGGCTGTTGTTAAAGTATTACATTTATGAATACGGTATTTCCCGAGGAGAATAATATAATCACCTCATAACACAGTAATTGTTAGATTTATTCGCTGGGGACTGACTGACACCAAATAACAGATGCTCAAAGCACAGGTATGAATTCGTTTCAATATTTTATTCAATAAAAGTGCACACTTCTTGGCAAAACATATGAGACAAGGTGCAATTCTAAAAACTGATAAAAGCTTCCGCACAAAATGAACAGTTGAAAACGACAACCATTCAATTTCCTCGTAGAAAATAGTTGGGATGAATAATTTTGTAAGACTTTTTTCTTTCGTTATAATAGCGTCAGTCTGATTCACGTCACCGACATGTTATGAATAAATGAAGAAGCTCCCCTGTCATGGCAACAATACAAGAGCCGTGCGGAGTTTGGTACGGCTCGGCACAGCTCTGGTAGGGTTCACCTGCAGTGGAAAACGTCATGTTACAAGCTGATCAATTCAAATACTAACTGATCTAAAGATCGAACAATGAATTTTACACATTAACTGTGTTATCAATTATTTCATTTTATGATACAATACTGAATAGACGTGAGAATGGATCTATCTGGAGGTAATCTGCAATGTTTCAGTTTGCGTAGAAGAAACTCAGGCCAGAGTAGACTTGTGTAATAAATTGGTCTACACTGACACCTGCTGGCAATAAGGATGATTACACTCGAGCCAGCTCCATTATTTTGCATGTTGCTCGTTCTGAAATGTAAGCCTTCCGCTGCCTTCCTTCCTCTACTTGAAAGAGGGCGAATGTTTGAGTAAGTTGGACAACTAGTAATTGCCGAGGAAAATGTAGTAATGCGGTGTTGCATAATGCGGTACGATGTTACTACAACATTTTTTGACGACTGTTTATTAGCTTAGTTTACTGAAGCAGTGCTACCAAACAGCTAACTAAGCTAGCTAGCAAGGAAGTCTGACCTTCGTACGCTATATGTTTGAGTTACATTTAGCTCGTTTTTTTCAAACAAAACTAAATGTGCATCTAGGTCACTGTTTAACAGAGCATTTCGTTTTGACATCATAATAATTTTCTCCAGTGTAACCTTAGCCATAGACGTTTATATCCATACTGTGTCACATAGGCGCTACACAGATTTGTCAATAATAATGCTTGAACTTAAACCCTACAGAATGGCTTACTATCCTGTTTGAACGTTTGCTGTGCAGTTTAACTGATAATCTCTTCATTTTATTCTTTAAAAAAAATATCCAGATGTATTTTCCACAGTGTTTTTGCTGCAGAAGGAAATCAGACTTAATTTTTTTTTTCACATGCATTTTTGTACAGGATAAAAAAAACAGTCTAACCTAATATTCCCCGAAATTATGTGGGCAGTTCTGTCTTCCGTGATACCGCCGTTTATAATGTTTATGAAAGTTTTACGAATACAACTTAAGCTTGGAGTGCCCAATTTGAAAAACAAAACATAATAAGACAGTGGCAGGAAATACAAGGAAACAGGAGAAAACTGTGGATGGTCAAGTCTCCACAACTTACAAAAATAAACCATCGTTGATCAGGTTTTCTGCTTAAATTCACCTCTCCATCACACTGACAGATATAGGCAAGAATTATTACTTTAAACTAATCTCTCTCGTGTCATTGAGTTTAGCTTATAGGCCAGCTAGATCAGTCCCCTTACTCATTTTGAAGCAGCTTGTTTACCTTAATGTTTGTCGCCCCTATCTGTCATTGCAGATGAAACAGGATGGATTCTAGTGGGAAAACCTCAACCGCACAACTGGTGGTGTTAGCCACCAGCTCAGCCCTGACTGCAGTATTCTATTCAATTTACAAGAGCAGAGCTACAACGCTCGCCAGATTAAAGGTCAGACACACCTCTTCATCAGATGTAGTTACTACAGCTGTGACAAATCTGTTTTAATTGATTAATTGTTGTTTTCCACAGAATGCCAAAAAAGTGTCCATTGCTCAGGATTTGGAAACCATTTTGTCTGAAACTCCTGGAAGATGCATCCCATATGCTGTGATAGAAGGTACTGCCTAAGTATTTTGTCTTCTTGCTGTAATAAGATTTTGAAAATTGTTATGGCTATATGAATGTATAAAGAGATTTAGATGATTGGACAAGTGCCTTTTTAATAGTTGTAAAAGCAAGTTGTTTTCTAAATATAACTAGAAAATGATGTTGTTAATTTGGGAAAACTTTTTTTAATTGAATCCCAGAGAAGATTCAATTCAATTCAATTCAATTTTATTTATATAGCGCCAAATCACAACAAAAGTTATCTCATGGCACTTTACAGGTAAAGCAGTTCAATATATAGAGACCCAACATTCCCCTATGAGCAAGCACTTGGCGACAGTGGCAAGGAAAAACTCCCCTTTTAGAGGGAAGAAACCTTGAACAGAACCTGGCTCTAGGAGGGCGGCCATCTGCCTTGACCGGTTGGGTTGAGAGAGAAAGTGGGAGGGGGGGGAGACACAAAGAGAGAAAATAGAGAGCAACTGAAACAGTAACAGTAACAAAGATGAATCTGGATATGAGTCCAACTGGAAGCCGTCTTAAACTCCAGGTGGACCTGACGGGTGACAAAGCAGAAACACTCCGGGGACGAAGACGAGT
>OMNV01016137.1:5636-16344 GCA_900303265.1 Brotula barbata | reverse complement strand
AAATAAGACTTGGAATGAACTGTAGACAATTCTTGTTACTTGGAATTTCTTATAATAACAGACAGACAGACAGACAGACAGACAGACACACAGAGAGACAGACAGACTGACAGATAGATAGATAGATAGACAGACAGACAGACAGACAGACAGACAGACAGACAGACAGACAGACAGACAGACAGACGGACAGATGGACAGACGGACAGATGGACAGACAGACAGATAGATAGATAGACAGATAGATAGACAGACAGATAGAAGACAGATAGATAGATAGATAGATAGATAGATAGATAGATAGATAGATAGATAGATAGATAGATAGACAGACAGATAGACAGTTAGATAGATAGATAGACAGATAGATAGATAGATAGATTTTAGGGTTAATTATACCCAGAGATCACGTTAAATTTCACGATGCTGAATGAAAACTTAATATTGCATAACATATTGATTAATATTCCAAAGGATGAGCTTCACTTCCTGTTTGACACACAGCACGATATGTTGTCATCCTAGACCCACTGGGGGTGACTGAATATTTGAATCTTCATTGGAGCTTTATGATTTATTACTAGTTTGAGTTCATCTTTATAGATGTGATTTTCGTCACACGCCATCTTCGTCTTCTCTCCGTACCTTTACGGTGTCTTCACGCGAACTGTAGCTCTTCGGGGGCTCCTAGACCACGTGATCAGAGCGCAACGCGTTCGGGGCTCCTGCCATTGGGCCCGACCCCGACCTCCATCCAGTCCCGCTCAGCCCGCCTCTGCTTTGACTCTGATGAAAAACAAGCAGAGAAAAAGTGTCCCGAGCAGCTCATAAACCGTCTGTAAACACATTCTTGGTCCGTCCGATCCGGGGGGAGCCACGCTAACGGGTTTTGTCCGGCGCGCATGCTGAACATCGCTGAAACCAAGCAGCGGCCCTGCGTAATGTCCATCACGAGAAGTGGAAACACTCTCCGATTGGCGCAGCGCGGCGTTGTATCAACGTAGTAAATTTCGGATCTCTGCACGGCGGCAGCTTTGCTGATGCGTAAACAGCCCTCCGCCTCTCGGGGTCACCTTACATGACAGATATATCGCCGCGTATTAAACGCTTCACGGTTATTTACAAACCACAAACCAGATCGTTTTGGAATTTTATTTTTTGTATACAAAGCCTCACGCGGTTATGGGAAAGGGCCGGAAGGCGTCTTCACCCCCAAACGTACCTGGTGGTCGTCCTTCCTAAACTGTTTGTTCCAACGCTCGGCTCAAAACAAAGAATACGAGCCGTCGTTGGCGAATTGTTGACCCATAATTCGACCCGCCTCGGTCATTTTCTCCGTATAGAACTGAGCTGCGACTGAACGCACAGAGAAGATAAATACATGTCGGACATGAACAATAAAACTCGGCTATAAAATCCACCCAGGCATCGTTCTGTGTGTGTAGGACGGACAGGATGATTGACAGGTGAGAGTCCTTCGGGACTTCATGGCCTCAAACATAAATCTGCTCCCGGCTAAGTACAAAAGCAGACCGAGGGCTTCAATCAGAACATATCACAAAAAATGGAAATAAACGGGGTTTGAAATGATACATGTTTATATTCTTTATCAGCCTTTCACTCTCGCAGCACGTTGAGTGCATGTTTTACCTCAGTGCGCACGGCAGTGATACAGCAGCGTCGGATCGCTCTAATAGAAACACAGCAACAACAACAGAGGCTGCATTGATCCATAATTAATATCGATAAATCAGACTAATTATCCTGAAAATACAAGAAAAATAAGATACTCAAACAAACAAGAACAACAAACATTCATCTGTATAAATGATATACTGTATGTGTGTGTGTGTGTGTGTCTAGATACACACACACACACACTAAGCGTGTTAATGTGCTAAGAGTGGCTGATGTTATTAGAATCCACTCATTCATGTCATTGTTTTGTGCGTCGATCGTGAGTTAATTAGCTCCGATCGGCTGCACACGTGTGGTCTGAACGATCTCAGTCATCAGCTGTCACCAATCGTTAGCCCCGCCCATATATGCACCAGTGTGAGCGCTGCTCCGTTTGACTCCTTGAAAAACGCCACGATCGCCACACGCAGCGAGGTTTTACCGTTCGAATGCGAAAACGCCACAAATGAAGGTGTTTTAGTTCCATCTGGGGACAAAGTTTAGACACGGGGGCTCATTTTGTTCCATTTTGTCCCTCTTTGTCCCTCTTTGGGTTCTTCTTTACCCGTATGTTTGACTCCACATGGGAAATCTACACAATGACAGCAGGCCAAAGTTCAAAACCAAAACAGAAAATAAGGCACAAACTCACCAAGACAATCAGAGAAACACAAGATTGGGTATTTAGATAAAGTCCTGATTGTCCTTTGTTTATTTCTACAATAAAAGACACTCTTTGTCTTTAACTTTGCCGTTCAGACTCCACGCAGGCCGTGACAGTCGCTGCAGAATGACAGCGTTCGTTCAAACTTCTAGGTGGTCGACACGGATGCACAACGTAAGGATGCGTTCGGACGTCTCAGGATGCACAAATCATCCGTCTTAAAGTCAGCTGATGAGTCCAGAATGGGCCACGTAGCTGCGTGAGATGAGAGCGGTGGCGTAATAGTGTGGGAAGTGCTGTTTCTTGGCCTCGTCGGGTCCCTCAGTGGGCTTAAAGTGTGGATAATGTGTTTTGTAGGGAGTAGATATCGTGTGGAGATAGAGGAACGCTGACAGAGACTTCAGACACATGCCAGACCCGACCTGATTTAGCACCGTTGGAACGGTGCTGAACAGGATGTTTACAAGACGCCGTCATGGGCCAAAACAGGAGGCAGGAGTCCAAATCCACGGCCTGTGGAGTGCTGTCCCTCCTGAACGAGGCTCTGAGATGTCTTGACTGATACATCTGAGGTATGCAGCGAGCGCAGGCCGACGTTATCGGCGCGAATCAACTGCTGAGTCGGCACGTCGTCGGCTTACGTGGTCCGTTGATCCTGAACGGCGAGGCCACCCACAGGCCCTGACCTACAACGCATTAACTCTAATGGAGGGGGGTTAATGAAGCCCATCTGGGTTGACTGACAGGCAGCCTGGAGACGGACGGGACCCACGGACCGAAGCCCCGGAACAATCCGCCTCTCTCACTCTCTCTCATTCAGATGGTAAAAGTCACAGAGTCTGCCCGGTAACCCGATCCACCCGGGCGGGCCCTCGCTCACCGAGGGGCGGGGGGCTGCAGGTGACCGCTTGGCTTCCAACGACGCGGCTCAGCTCAGTGCGCTCGGCTGAAGCACGGCGAACGTTCCTGAGAGGACGCCGACGATTTTTACCGCGTGACACGCTGACGCCGGAGTGCCAGCGTCTTCCCTTTCACCGCGTTTCACCTTTTCTCCGTGGCGAAGCGCGTCAACGTCTGTAATCCAAAGTCGACAGGAAGCTCTCAGTTCATCGCAATCGGGAGAAAGTGTTGTTTCCAAGGTAACGGGAGAGTTTATTCCAGGTGGTGTTAAAACGGGGGGAAATGAGTCGCTGTCACTGAAGAGTTAACGTCTAAGAGCCGTGATGCTGCTGAACAGAACGAGGCCTTAATAGACAGCGAGGACTCTTCCTCATCAATAAACGGTCTTCATGTCTGCGGTCCACCCAGAGGTGAATCCTAGTTCAGGTCTGGTTTGTCTTTCGTTGATTCTCCCCTTCGGAGAAATGCGTCGTTCTCCCAGACGAGTAAAATGCATCGCAGACTAACAGACGTGATGCGTGAATGCTCATCGTCCTAATCTTCATCATCTTCGCTAGGCTGCACGTAATTCCCTGCTAAAGTTGCTCTTGGTAACGTTGCGACATTCTAAATGACCATCCTAACTCCCCACGGTCCTTTGGGGTTCGATTAAAGTCAACATTTTCACCCCAAACTTCGCTACATCGCACCAAGGGAACAACTCTGCGTTCACTTTGTAGGAATAATATCAATTATAACGTTGAGTATGTCTGAGGACGCACAAACGTCAGGCGCAAAAACCTTTTTTTCCTCCTGAAACTTCAACCAAATGTATGAAACTTCTCCATGTTTCCATCTTTCTTTCCAACAGCCGTACTCCAAACTGTGACGTTTTGCTCCAGATCTTCAGTAAGTGCGATAATCAGCAACGGGACACACACGCAGCGCGTTTCAAGTTTGGGATTTTCGGATCGCAGCGCTGCACGCCTGCCTCGGCTTGTCCAGGAGTTGTAGGGCAGCGAAAATCCTCATTTTGTCTCCTGGCAACAATTCAAAGGAAACACTTAAGGACGGATAATAGCAGGCAATTGGAGCACATAATTTCCCATTTTCTTGACAGCTGTTCTGTTGCATCGAGTCGAGGCAATTTTCTGTGTTACTGTTATCAGACAACTATGTGGGAAATCATTTCAAACACAATATGACCTTTGCTGCAGAAACCGGGCCTCTGTTGGCAGCCACATGTGATTTAAGGCAGATGTGTGAGAGTCTGCCTGGCTCCGAGACCCGAAGACCTCATCCAGACCAAACCTCGTCGAGCCAAAGGCCGGGTCAGGGAGTGCCGATCCATCAGCGCCGCTCAAACACAAAGACCTTTGGACCGGGAAACTTTTCTTAACGCGACTCCTGAACGATCGCCGAGCGCCGTTGACGTCCTGGGACGGAGCCGTGGAGGTGCGGCGGCCCTCTCCGTAGATCGGCTGTGGAAACGGGGCTACAGAGTGGATGTTTCATACAATCTATAAACATCTCCGCTTGACAACAGCATGAAAAATAATGAGGGGAAGACGGGAAGGAGGGTCAAAGCGGCGGAGTACGGTAAACGGCCCGTTTAACAAGGACAGTTTCATTGTTTGGTCTCCCTGCACTGAGGAAACACAGTTTCTATACACAGCAGAGCAGAACACAGTACAGAAACACTCCAGGACCCGAATCCAAATGAGGTCAGTCAGAGCCTACGAGAACGAGTCAAGGGTCTGCCATTGTTCCCCGTTTCTGTCATCCAGTGGCTCGCGTTCAACAATGCGGAGGAAGTTTACTTACTCAAACCTTGGCAGGCCTCCTCGCCTGAAGTGAACCGTACGCCGTCATCATTTCCACTTTTGCAGTAAACTGTCTCTGGTGTCCCGCCGAACATTCCGCCTAAACTTGATTTTTCTTCAGGATTACGGCCAAAGCAATTTTCAGAGGACCAATCAGAGCTCGGGGCCAGATCAGATACGGCTCTCAGCGCTTTGGGAGGAGGGAGCGGCTGATTTCTGGATTCACCTGGGGGAGGCGTGGGCCAGCATGCTTCGGTCCTCCCGGGACTCCGAGCAACCGTCGTGAAAACCAAAGCTTCTTCTCTTTTACACTTCAACCGTTGAATAAACTGGACGACTGCCGCAGCGGCGAGAGAAGACGCACCTGTTCACGCCAGTTCACGCCTGTTCACGCCTGTTCACGCCAGTTCACGCCTGTTCACGCCTGTTTTTGTCTCTTGTCCGGGTCAAAGGGCCTCAGACTGCACGCCTTAGCTGCGTGAGTCTGTAAACGTTAGTCATGATCGCTCCTTGGCTGCGGAACACACCAACAGGACTGATTGTCTCATTTTCAGCAACATGAAAGACAGAATGCAGATGTGCGTCCTGTAGCCGTTAGCGAAGTTCCGAACCAGTTGGCGAAACGTCAGCTCGCTGGCTTTGGATCCGACCTCACGTGGAGCCCGAGTACGCAAAATATTTTCTCTGAAAATAAGGTTCGGTTTCAAACGTGCAACCGTGTGTCCTTCCAGCTCAAGCAGGGGCTGTCAAGCGGTGATCTGTGGGCCCTTAGTGGTCCGTGGAGGTATTGCAGCGGGTCAAATATTGTAACTTTTTCTTTCCACATTTCGTCATTTCTCATGTGAGAGTAATGAAATCCATCTAAATAAAAGTTTCCGACTCCGTCCCTCAGATGAACTGACCCTGTCCACCTTCATCTCAGCGTCTGCTCCCACGCCCCACGTCAGAGGTCCACAGATCCTGACTCAAAGAGGTCCAGGGGGCAGACGGGTCCGTACTCGGTTCGAGTTGACCGGCTGGACACTCGGTCCGCGTTTGCTGCCAAGACAAGCGAATTCAGCACGAGCGCTAAATGAATGTGCTACCTCTGTGACGGTTTGGACCTCGGAACGCTTCAAACGTGGAGCTGCCACACATTTGGAGCAGCTAATTCGTTTTGAGTGCATCAACTACGAGGTCGAATCTGCAGCAGTTCCAGGTCGAAGCATCGATTTAACGTAAAAACGGGACAAACGTTCAGAGATCTGGTCGGGAGGCTCTGAGTCGTATCGTTGCCGCTACGTGCTGGAGGAGGAGGAGCTGAGTGGCGCGTTGCCGACTCGGTGTGTGGCCTCACTCTCACTTTGAGATGATGAGGAGCTCTGACATGCAGGGGCACTTCACGGGAGGAAGATAATTCAACTTAATCACAGACGCAGGTCTGCTTTGGCTCCGTTCACCTCACCAGAAATCCACTTTTACAGTAAATCCAGACGCTACACGCAGTCACCTTCAGTTCTAGACCATAAAAGTGGATGAGGGATGGAAACGGTCCGCTGTGGATTCATGTAACAGCAAGTGAAATACAACCAATAAAACCACTAACGGTAGTTTATGTTTTTATGTGTTGAATTGTTGCAGCGCTGCACTTAAAGCTGCAGGAGATAACTGGAAGGAATCTAAGCACTTCTAAAGGCGTCCGATCTGATCGGACGCCTATAAACAAATGGAAACAAGCGTAAGAATAAACTTTACTAGTTTGGAAGAGCAGAGGATGAGGTTAAACATCGGACAAATGAAGTCGATCCCTAAACCCTTTTTTACGATTTGGAGCCTCATTTACCGCCTTCGGTGTTTTTTGAGAGAAAAAAATCCCAAGATGTTCCGGGAAGCTTAATCCCGATGTGTTTATTCTAGATCTGGACGTGTCACTGTGGCGATTAGAGGTTAGTTTGAAACTTCACATGTTAGGAATGTACGTCATTACAGCCTCAACCAGTATGACAAAACGTCTGCCCGTTGGATAACGACTCGTCTCACTGTCAAGTTGGGCTCATTTACAGAAAGCGCTGGTGCCGTGCCTGTCCAGAGTAAACACCGCCGTGGCTCTTTGGCAGCCTTTACCCCCTGCTCATACCCAGGCCCTGACAGATTGTCTCATTTTGAGCCACCTTTTGTTCGGTCGTACATGTGAACAGGTCAGAAAATGAAGAAAAGCTACAAATGTTCTCCTCAGTTATTAAATTAGAGTGTAACTACAAAGAAATGTTGATTTTTTTTTTTTTATATTTATTTTTTTAGGCGATTAACAACTGTTTCCACTCTGCATGTTGTCTGATATAACGGCATAAATATTCCAGTTTGAGTCAGAAATGTTTCGAAATCTGTTATGCACATTTTGAAGGAGGATCGTGCCACACTGTTTGGCCCAGAATTACCACTCAGGGTGAAAAATGAGTACAAAAGTGAAATTGGTTATTTTTGCTGGCCTGAGTTTTCCTTGGATAAAGCGAAGGAAGGTTGGGGTCGGGGGTTGACGAAAAACACAACATCTCTCCGAATACCTGGCTTGGGGTTCTCATCATAGAATATTTAGAAAGACAGCAAAGCGAGGCTTCAGCACAGGAAGACACCTCCGAAGGCCTGCGTGAGTTTTCCCCCCGTCTACGCCGGGAGAACTCCACACACATGGTCGAGTAATCAGGAACACGGAACGGTCGGCACACAGTGAATGGAAGCACGCTGTCGGGTGGGAGGACGCAGAGCCACTCAGACAGGTAGACAAACGTATAAAAGGCATAAAAAAGTTATTTTGCGCACTCGCATACTTGGCATACTTGTCTTGGTGGAGCGATATCAGGTTTGTCTCACCTGTCAGGTCTCAGGGCGAGCGTCTACCAAATAAACATGACTCGTATTTTATCAAGTGTTACTTCAGTTACTTTCAGGGAAGCATGAATGAGAAGCGCCTTGAAAATGGCAAAAAAAAAAAAGAATAAAATCAGCATGCGGTTTATATGAAGAGCATCCATGCAAAAAAATTAAAACAAATAAATAAAACTGTTTTTATGAAATTATTTTAAAAAAAATGCATTCCCAGTAACATCAATTAAATGAATTCTGGGTTCAAATAGAAATCCAATGTATTTAAGTTAACATATTGTTGGATTGATATGACCCTGAATGCATAATAAACAAAGAATCATTTTATCTAGTTCATCAAAAGTCATTGAAAAAAGTCATTTTTTTCTTCATAACTCATCAAATCCAGAAAACAAACTCCCTAATCCTTTTTATATTAAAAAGAGGAGAAAAAAGAAAGTGAAAGTGTCGATTTCCTCCAGTTGGCTGCATTGTACGGGAACCAAATGCCAAGCATATTGTTTACTCAACTTCCCACTTGCCAAACACGCGAGCACACAGGGGACGTCTGAGGGCTCAGCAGCAGTTAAGTTCCTACGGAGAAGCTGTCAGTCAGACGAGGATTCAAACCCCAAAGGAGCAGAAGGACGAGATATACAGTAGATATCAAAGACCAACAGAAAAAAAACATCATGACTGCTGCTTTTATGATTTCCTGTCCGTCACGCACTAATAAAGCCTAATCAGAGCAAACAAACCGATGGACTACCGGATTTACTTTCATCCAGGAAAGTCTGAGTCACTTAAAGCCACAATAGATTTTGAATGTCAGTTATTTCCAGTGAACAATCAGACAAGCTGCTGCACTCTGTCACACTAAACAAGCACGAGGAGTCATTTATAGAGCAAAATCAGTGGATATACGAGTGAAAGTATGGAAAAATAAGATGAAGTTGCAGGTCCATTTGAACGTGTGATGCTTTTATTGTGAAAAACTTGTAAGACAGTTTTCCTTGCAGCTCTCATTTAGGAATGTGTTTTTCGTTTCTGCCCCGTATGTACTGTTAGAAAACACATGTCTGCATCCTGGTGAGTCCATCTTTGTGTTCACCTTGGTTCAGCCCAGGTTTGTTTGCTGCACACACTCACGTAAACGCTCTGAAGGAATGTTTAGAGATTATTAACCTGGCTCAGAAAATGAGCAAAATGAGTGTGCCGGGTGCTGTTGTAACCTGATGAGCCTGAAGCCAGGTCCCTCGCAGTGTGTGAGGGGATGGAGGAGATGATCAGCTCCCACTGCTGCAGCTCATCTGCCAGCTAATCCAAAGCTCACTCTCACTTTTTTTAGTGGAATCATCAACTTTTAAAAAAACACAGAAACTGCTTTTAGCCTAAAAATGCAGCGTGTGAAAAGATCATTTTAGATGAACAGCTGGAAAAGCTTGACTCCTTTGGCGAGTTTAGTGTCATGCAGAGTATGTTAGACTGTGTGCTGCTTTGAGTTTAATGCAGGAGTAAACAGCTGCACGGGCAGTGAAGGTGAAGGTTAAATAGATCTTCTACCTCTCCAAAGTGTCTCTCCTCTGCTCCCTTGCGTAAGACTCCCGAGCAGGACTGAAATATATCCCAGTTTGGGTCCAATTCCACGAGATGCCAAGGAAGGGACGAACAAAGTCTTGCTCAATTATCCCAAACTGTCTTTTCTGGGTCTTGCACTTGTTTGGAAATTGATTGTTCTGAAAGTCAGTGAGAAGAGTCCCAGAGGCTGCTGGGGCTGTGTGGGGTGGAGGAGGGCTGCAGGTCCTAGTGCCTGCCCCTCTCCTCTCACCAGATTATATACTATGATAACTATGTGTACACAAATAGACTCATCCTTCGTATGATCACCGTGACAGCGGCATTGCTGTAAAACACAAGGACACAACGGATCTTACAATTAATTTTGAGCATCATAAACAGGCAATTTGTAGTTATTTTCAAAGTTTGACTCCTTTATTGGTTTCCACGATGTGATAATTGCATTTTGTTACCTTGTTTGCACTCACAGTTCAAACTCAACGCCCTAAATTGAAGCAAACTAAACCAGATTAAACATGGCCTGTGTTTACTTTATAATAAAACTCTGGAGGTAAACAGAAGGAGGACAGCAATTTAAGATCTATTACAGAGGACTGCTGTGGCCTCAGATGATCCACAGGAGTCCAATATCAATATTTAAGTCTCCAGTTAGTCCAATAATTTCCAAAACGTATCATCATTACTTAAATTTTTAGCCAAATCTGCATTTTGATTTGAGTTTACTGTCAAAAGCAACAGCTGATTTTTCAACTGTGACCTGCCAATAATTCTACAAATCAGAACTCGGAAGTCATAATTTAGGAAATATTGGACTCTACGGTCAGAGTAGAGAATTTTCGGAGCCAACGAGCTGAGAATTGGTTCCCTTTTCAGAATCACGTTTCTCTTGTAGACTTGTTTCAGGTGTTTGTTTTGGTAATGTGGTTCTTAAAGACCATGGATGGATGGATGGAAGGATGGATGGATGGATGGATGGATGGATGGATGGATGGATGGATGGATGGATGGATGGAGATTGGATTGATAATGGATTGAGATTTAAAGCTGAGACTGCATAAACTAATCCTGGAGATGAAACAGTTTAGTGTCTGTGCTTGGCTGTGGCTCTGTTTCGTGTGTGTGTGTGTGTGTGTGTGTGTGTGTGTGTGTGTGTCTCATGTTTAACTGTTTAAAAGGTCAAAGTATTGACAGGATGTGCTGTAAATCTTTTTGCCCTCGGTCTCCTCATGAATGAAATTCTAACAGA
>OMNV01016136.1:0-23515 GCA_900303265.1 Brotula barbata | reverse complement strand
CATTCCATACACTTGATCAACTTTCTTGTGTATGTGTGTGTGTGTGTGTGTGTGTGTGAGCGACTGTCCAGTGTCTACTGAACCAGAGTATACATTTAGCTGTCTGTTGAGCCCTTTCACTATCTACTACCCATTAATTTATCCAGGCAGGCACACACACAGAGGCATAGTACCTCTTTATGTTAAATGGACGGTTTTACGGCTATGGGGATGTGCAGGGCTGTTTGCTGGAGGAGCTGTGTATGTGTACGTGCATGTATATATACATTAGATATGTTTCAAGCACATGCCACCAGTGCAGAAGTAAATCTGACTCTGTGTGTGCGCGGGTGTGTGTGCGTGTGCGCGCTTTACGTTGCCGTTAACCACGTCCAATAAAATCTACTGCCTATTTTAAACCGATGAAACAGAACTCATTGCTGACACATCAACCCGCACACACACTCAGACATGTCACACGATCACTTCCTTCATGCTCATTGCCCACACTTACTATCATCATTGCTACCGGCAATGAAACTGGTAATGGCAACGGAAAGCCAACAGCGAAACTAACAAGGCTACACTCTGTGTCTGTGACGTTCACTGTCCTGTAAAAATGTGAACGGAAACACACATTTCGTTATTAAAATAACACCTGTTCTTTTTCTTCATTAGCTCACGCTAATCGTGAGCTATCAACGCTAATGTGGCCGCAGAAGACAACAAACAACCGATTTATGCATTTAATTTGAGACGCTGTGTTCGGCAATTATGAAGTCAAATAAAGTCAAATTTATTTATCAAGTGCTTTTAACAAAATAGGGTCATCGCAAAGTGCTTTATAAAGCAACAAAGGACATAATTACAGACACAAAAAAGAAAGACATCGCAAATCATTGCACCACGAGTGTGTGAGCCTGCAAAGGCCCTGTGTGGGCAACCCCCCGATGGGTGTATTTGTTTTTGTCGCAGTGTGTGTGGAGGGAAGGGATGTAATGGTAAATTGTGTCCCCTACCCTCACTTCTCCTTTTCTCTCTCACTCTCGCACATCCAAATCAAATTTTTAATGGGCTTTATTGGTGCCACCATGGAATAAGTGTTGCCAAAGCACTTAAGGGCTTAAGTCAGCATCGTGCCGCAAATATTAAACACTCAAACAGCCGTACGAGGATCTGCGCCTGCTTAAGTATGCCGAGGTGGCCGTGCCGGCATTTAATACCAATCCGACAAGCACTCAGACAAGAAAAAGAAAAAGAAATATACATAGATGTATGGGTAATACTACTTGAAACGGAATGAGATGATGGGGGCATTGATTAGGAAATGAAGAGGAGAAGAAGAGGGATGAGGGGGAAAGCTGATGGAGGAAAAGTGAGATAGAGTACGTAGAGGGGGGCAAATGGAGAGGAAAAATGGGGATTAGAGGAAAATATGGACAGAGTAAAGAGAGAACAAGGGAAAGAACGCGGAAAATCACTGGAGAGAAAGCGAGAGAAGAGAGAAGGGGAATGAAAACGAAAGGCGGAAAGAAGGAGAGGAGATGCGAGGGAATCGGGCCAAGGTGTGGGAGGTAAGGCTTGATGGGATAGCTGTGAACCAGCGGCAGAGGGCTAATGCAGAGATTCTATCGGGAGGCTTATCCAAGATTAAATTTCTTTTTGTCCTTAAGGCGCTTCTTGGGTAAGCGGAAGTGTCGAATTTATTTCTTATGTCTCCCTTGAGGTTGAGCGGGTGAGTGGGCCGGGAGAATGCGCGTGCGTGCGTGTTTGTGCATACGGGGGTGAGCACGTGTGTGTGTATGTACATGGAAGTGTATACATGTACATGTGTCTGCGCGGGTGTCGAAGTTGGTGGTTTATTAGTTGGCAAAGTGGGAAGGAGGGCGTGTGTTTCTGAAAGGTAAAGATAAATCAAACGGACAGCTTCCCAAGAGGGTCTCAGCCAAAGTGAATTCCTGAGTATTAGCCGGGTAACTTTCACAGCAGATTGTAAACATATCCATATGGATTCTCATGAATATAGATATCGGCACACATTCATCACTGGGTGTGTCTTGGAATAGATCCAAACAACATTTTTTAAGTCTTTATACAAAGTTTGTTCGACTGTAAGGTGCCAGAGTTGTAAGACGTTTCATCATTCCGAGAAAAGTATTTTGAAAATATTATCTAAACTGTCCTGACTTGAATTATCTCCCCTGGAACAAAATGCCCGGTAATATTCGTTTGAACTCACAGATACCAGCAGATTTGATTCCTTGGAGAATAACTCTGACTTCAACAAAGGGAGGATGAAAAATATCCATTCATTGGCTGTTGTTCTCATATTAAACGACTCCGAGCCTTAGGTCTGGGTATACCCGTGGGTTTAGGCTGTGTGTCAGCGTCGGCGTGCCCTTCTGCTCTCCTTCCTCTCTTCTCTTCCTTATTTGTTGTTTGTCTGGCTGACTTGGTGTTAATAGCTAGCCTAGAGCCATGCACCAGCTAATCCAGCTGCGTTTGTTCTAAACTCTAATTAGAAAAGTCACAGCTCCTCGATCTATGGATGCTATCAGTGACTGCCGACTCCGGAGCCCGGGCTCGGGCTGCTTCCTGATCACCTCACGCTCGCGGGGGCTGAAGGATCAATACACACCGATCATTTGGGCGCATCTCGAGTGATGCCGCCTGTCTTTCCTCACACAATTTAGGATTTAAAAGTTTTGATTTTCTTTATTTTCTGCGTTAAGATTCCACACTCTGTTGACACCAGCGCCGGGCACAACAAATAAAAGTCAATAAGCTTGACATTGTGACAGTCTAACAAGAATACAAAATAGAAGCAAAGATCTGAATCGCTCGCTGTCTAAAAACACATGATTTCAGTGGCAAAATGTGGCTCCTCGTGATTTATTCCCACTTGCTCTGGCCCCTCTGTGTGGATCACTTTCTGGGCGACAACAGACACTTGGCACCGTCTTTTCCCTGGTTTTACAGGGTAGGAAAGACAATGGAGAGACATTAAGATGGAATAGAAGCCAGAGTAACATCCTATTAAAAGTCTCATCCTATTATGCATCTATCATGCATCAACTGTGGATTAAAGAGGGGCAATTTTAGCTTCTGCTTTCCAAGCCAAAGAGCTGAGCTTGCATTCTTTAACAAAGCACTGTGCAGTGACAGAGTGCAAGGACTCAACATGGAGATTATTATTGATGAAGTAGCAGAGGCAACAGGCTTAAACCAACTATTTCAACAGAAAAGCACATTGCACTTTGCTTGTTTAATCAGGCTCGCTAAATGAATACTAATATCTGTGATGTTTTCAATGTGCAGACGGGAAAAAGGACATGATGCTGGTTAAAATCACGACAACAGCACTATTAGTTTAGTTTACTCTAAATTGTTTAAATCAGACCTGGATGGTTCTGTCCAACCCGCGATGTCGTACACAAACCGCTTAACTTACGACGCTAAAGAAATTGAATGATACGGGCTGAATTGGCTTTTATTTTGAAACGCTCGCCTGTCGTGAGCTTGTTTCCTCCTGTCACAGTTGATTGACGCGAGCGATGCTTCAAGTGTCAGCGTCATCTGGCTGTGCTCGTTTGGTTCGTGCGACAGCGGTTGATGGAGGTACAAACTGGAGTCAGCTGCTGCACATTAGCGCTAAAAGCCCACAGTTGATGCCAATTGTGTTTAATAAGTCGTGGACTGCCACGTATTAACGTTGGCGCTTGTTTGCTTCATTTGCAACGAACATGTGGCTGTATTTAAAGATTCCAACCTGAAAAATGAACGTCCACCGCTGGTCTACAGTACTGGGCAAAAGTCTTAGTCCACCACAAGAAAACCTGATGTAATCGACCTTTTTCACACTCTGACAGTAAATAGTGATGAAAGTAGGACGAATAGAGGTGTTAGCAATGACATTAATCAGGGTTCCATTCCATTTAGGTTGAAGAGAGCCTGGTTCCTAAATCCTTGACTCTTTAGCCTGTAGAAGCTGTTCTTTTGATTTTATACTGTTTTTACACATTTCCTGTATTTTCTGGTTGTATTCTAGTAAAAAGATAGATAGCATTGATAAAAAAACAAGTCTAACGGTGGCCTAAGACTTTTGCACGGTGCTGAATATAGATGTGACGTTCAAACAGAACACCAGAGGACTCTTGGATGGAGGACTCTTGACAGTCGAACTCATTGAATGTGTCCTACAAAGTTGAAATGAAGTTAAAAAAGAAGTTTCACTGAAGCGCTTGTTAACTGCTTTAGTAGTTTAAAGAAATATGGTGCGTTGGCTGAGATTATAATGTTGTTACTCTGAATACAATCATAAAGTATAAATGACACTGAGGATGAGAAATCGATCTACTTAAATCTACTTTCAATGCTTAAGTACAGTTATTATCCAAAAGTACTTTTGATAATAAACATCAGCAGCTAAATGACTTTTACTCATTTTTTTTAATGATGGGTCAAGTTTACTTGTGAGACATTTTTAAACAAGATATCTGTACTTTTACTCGAGTATAATTCTGTGGTACTTTATCCAAAGGTGCTCCCAGCAACAGAGCTGACAGTTTGAGAACCTGTAAGATGAACGACAAGCGGCGGGACTTCTGGGACAACGGAGCGACGCACCTTCCAAGCACAGGACAAGATTAATACACGCATGACAAGACAAAAGAAGAGCGTCGTTTGTCATCGCTCCGCAACCACCAAAAGTGACATCCGTGGACATTCCGCAGACAGATGCCGAACTCAAACAGGCGAAACCGATGGCACTGCTGCAAAAATTAGCACAGGAGTGGAAACGGCAAAAAAAACAAAACATCTGCGCCGCCTGCAGTCAAGACTCAGCAGGACCCGTCGCAGCTGGACACGCAGGTCACGAGGTTACAAAGAGCGTGGACCGACAGGACGAGGATTCTTCGCACTCTTTGTTTTCGTACGCACGTTAATAGAAAGGTAGACAGCTGAAGTCAGACAAGGCGTTTCAGGCATACTTGATCCATCGCCTCCCCCTGCCGAGATGCAATAACACACTCGGATCAGTCATCCTTTACTCGCGAAGGTAGACTCGGCGTTACCTGCCAAGTTAGGGACGAATTGTCGGAGTTTCCTAACAAGTGTTTCTCTGTGTGTGTGCGGGCTGCGAGCTGCATGCTGCACTGCTTCCTGCTGGGAGTAACACTCATTATCCACGTGGCATCATACCTCCCAGTGACAGGGCACGACTGTGTGTATGCTGTTTTCTCAGCTGCAGTTCATGCGTCAATCCCTGCGCTTTAGTCAGCGCACACGGATTTGTCGGTAACGCTCACGGGCCCGGTGCATGTGCTGTATTTCTGGCACGCGCGTGTGGAATTCTCCTTTGCTCCCTGAAGTGTAGTCGAGTATATGTATGTGAGCGCGTGTCTCTCTTTTCACTCTGCAGGCGTGTTTGTGTGTGTGATGTGAGTGACTGATGTGCAGATCTTCCTGTCAAAAGCTGCGGCGCATGACGTTTCAGTTCGGCGTGTGCGTGTTTTGTGTGGCCTGTTGTGGCATGGTGTAGGTGATTAGAATTTAACAGTTATGTGCCACCTTGACCGAGGTACCCTGCCAACTGCATTGCCCCCATTCCGCCAATTCACAAACGCCTAACAAAGGGGTAATTTCTCCTGCGTATGATATAATCTTTCCTTTCACCCAGCGGCTCAATGGAGCCCTTTATGGGTTTTATCGCCATCTCTCTCTGCCTCCCTCCCTCCTTCCTTCTCCTTCTGTCTTTCTCTCTGTCTGTTGCTTTCCTGACCCCTCCCCGTTCCTCTGTCTCTCTCCCAGCGTGCCCTCTCTGCCTTTTTTTTTTTTTTTTCCCAAATCTTGTCTTGCTCTATACTCTTCTCTCACTCTGACCTTACAGAGGGTCTTTGCACTGAAGTCTCTTTCTCTTTCTCTCTCTCTCTCTCTCTCTCTCTCTGGGGGAAAATCACACACTCATCAGTTTGCCGGCTCTGTTCCTGACAAGCGAGCTCGCAAGGAGAATATTAACGAAGCTCCTCAACCAATTAACACCTATTGCACATAACAACCTTTTATGCCAGCAGACGCACTCTTGCGAGCGCACACACACACACACACAGGCATATGCACGAGATATGACAATATACACAGAAGTATACGAACAAAGTAAAGAAAGTATAGAAAGTAAGGATGCACTTTCTCTCTCCTCTCACACACGGTGTGTGATGATTGAGGTGTGGATGAGAGAGCATTTGTAAGCACAAGGAGATGCAAACAAAGTGATGAGCCAGAAAGGGAGAAGAGTGAGGACGGAGAGGAGAGGATGAGGGAGGGAAGGAAAGACTGTGCAAGAGCAAGGAGTGAGAAAGAGAGAGAGAGAGAGAGAGAGACAGATTTATGGAGTGTGAAGAAAGGCATAAAGGGGGGGGGAAATCAGTGATAGAAGGTTAACGCGGCTTGGCTGCTGCTCACATGGTTCATGCTAATTTCAAGGGTTTAATAGTGGGTGGGAGAGCACACACACACGCACACACGCACACACGCGCGCAAAGAGATCCAATACATTAAAAATGCTGATGGAAACAAAGGGCATTAGCGGTGAACTACACACGCACACACATACACGCATTTCGGACACCGGTCCACACGCGCAGGAATCCACTATACATTAAACATTGTGGCAGCTGTGGCATTAGGAGTGAATTTGTGAGCGTACACACACGCGTACACACATTTTCGGACACGTGGGGCACTGTCCCGGTATGCATAAAACATGGCGAGAGACAGTAGGCACCAGGGGACGTCAGGGAAACAGGGAGAACAAGTGTGAATGGACAAAAAGCATATGGTAATGACCTGGAAAAGCAAAGGCAGCAGCAAGGGACGGAGAGTCAGAGGAGCGGCGAGAAAGAGCGAGGGACCAGTGTGACGGAGTGACGGAGGAGGGGAGGGAGAGTGGGAAACTTTCCTCACGGCCTGATGCTTTTGGAAAAGAATGGTGTGCAAATGAAAAATGGAGATGAAATAATTAGACAGGCTGACTAGAAGCGCTCATCTAAATATGTAAATGCACTTAATTTTACTTTGATTTGCTCCACTGCCTCCCCAATCTCTCTCTCTCTCTCTCTTCCACTTCCATTTCTCCTGCTCTCTTTCTTCCATTCAATCCCCCCCTCCGTTACCCTTCCACTCTCTCACGTTTGTCATCTCCCCTCTCGTTCTCCATCTTTCTGTCACGCGCTTCCTCTCGCTTTCTCTCCTCCCGCTCGGTGTTTTCTCTGCCGGCGTATTGAAGCCATGTTAATACACCGTAGAACCGCCAGCTCAATTATTCTCCCTTTTATGGACTTGCAGCAATGTGTACGTGTCAGAGAAAGAGTGTGTTTAATTAGTTCATTCACGCCTGTCTGACTCTGTGATGAGGCCTGTGTGTATACATGGCTGTGTATGTGTCTATACGCATACACGTGCGTGCATATGTGCATAAATTAAGCCAGGTTAATATTTACATGCGTGTGTGTGTGTGTGTGTGTGTGTGTGCGTATTCAAGGAGATCATTTCACACCCTGCTCTGATTCTTATCAAAGCTCTGTGTTTTTCTCCCAGGTGCAGAGAATGGATGAGTTTTTTTTTCACCCGTGAATCTCTTGTTTTGAGGCTTCCTGTGTACACTTCATCCCAGCACTCTACCTGTCATTTAGATATGACAATGGCCGTAGATTGCAGAATTCACGAGAACGGAACATGGAGGATTTCTGCCGCCATTCAGCTTGAAAAAAAAAAACTGGCGGCGTGAAATTAAACATTGTGTCCTCTTGTGATCGTAATGGCTTTTTTTTCCTTTCTTTTAAATTTTTTTTTTTTTTTTTTGTTATAACTATGATACTGCCAGAAGATTTTATGAAATTGTATTTTGCATTTTGCCCTGGCATGTGCGGAGGATATTTCAATATTCATGAAACAATCCGAAAGCACAAATGCAAAATGTTTGCCAGTTGCCGCTTGCGTTTCTGTGTGTATGCGCACGCCTTTGCCCTCGCGTGTGTGTTATAGATTTTTTGCGTCGCCATAGAAAAAGGCAGCTGTCCCTCCTAATGACAATCTGTCATCTCTCTTCTCTGAGTGCTCCTCCTTTTTAATCAGTCTCTCTTCAGCTTCTCCAGCTCTGTCTTGACTCATTTGTACCAAACGTTCCTCAGTGGGATGGTCACTTCCTGCTATTACAAGGTGACCCCAACTTTTAACCATTTAATCTGCCGCTGTTTCCTCCCCATTCTCTCTGACGTTTAATTTTCTTTTCTCACTTTATCGACAGCCGTCCGGTGGCAGCTGAGATGTCTGAATTTTCAGTTAATCCATCTGATTAGAGAAAACGTGCTTAGTGAGGTCCATCAGGTGATCTACTGTGTATCATTTTACACAAATCAACTATCTGTAGAATGTGCAGATCCCACCCACTTACCTCTGAATGCCTCTTGACCCCTCACCTCTTCCCAGTTAGGACAAATGTACATTACAGGCACACACACTCCGCTCCACAGTTAGATTATAGGGGATGTCTATCAGGGAGTGACACACATCCCTGCCCAGGGATGGCCAGTATTTGGGATAACTGTATTTGTATAACATCACCTTGAAAAAATACAGATGTATCAAACTTTTTAATGTATTTCTGTATTTTCCCCAAAATCTTTTCAAAAGTGCTTTCACCCTCTGTTCCAGAAAACCCAGCACTAAATCGCTGAATAAATGGAAAACAGCGATAGAAACATAAAAAAAAGACAGATTTTATGGTCTCGCACCAATGTATTTTTCAAAATACAAAATACTTCATGTTGATATTTTCATACTGAAATTATCTGCAACTCCACTGCAATCAACGGTGTGAGCTAAATACAACTCAGAGGGGCCACATTTGAAGATCCTGCATCTCCATCGGGTCTTTACCATCTTTACAGTAAACCATAGTGACAAGTATTGATTTATGAAAGATGTATACACAAAAGAAGAAAAATAATGCAATCCTAGTATGATATTATGACATTGCTGGCTGCGTTGCTTGACTTGATCATTGACTACAGGTCATATTTGCCCACCTTTTCACTAAATACATCACTTTGGAGCGCAGCAGTCATTATCAGACCGCTGACGATCAATGATGACAAATGACTACTTCACTAATTGTGAGACATGATGAGGCTACTAATTGTGATTCAAGAGACGCAGGTTGATAAATGGAATGATTTACTGATACAAAAAACGAGCGTAGTTCATTAGAATTGGACAATTTTATCACTCTTCTGCAGGGTGTGCTCTCTCTCTCTCTCTCTCTCTCCCTCTCTCGCCCATACATCAGCAATCATCACGCTCTCTACCACAGCAGAAAGTGCACAGCCTGTTGTCTCGCTTTAGCATGTTCACATCATCGCAAGTGTCCCTGGCACAGTGTTTTTATTCATCGTGCCCTTTCCTCCTCCTCCTCTTCCTCACCTCTCCTTATCTTCCTTACATCCTCTGGGTCTGACTGCCCCCAGGCTGTGTTTACTCATTTATGAAGTGCCACTGTTTTCACCTAATAAGTCTTCTGTTGGAGTTCCGTCTGTCTGGGCTGAGCGATGAGCATATGGCAACGCAAAACACATACACACAAACATCAATCTCTACAGTCAGGGAATAATTAAGTTGAAATATCACTCTTTTAATAACGAGAGAGGGACAAATCAATGCATACAGACAAGTTCTCTTGTCAATCCTCCTAACTGACTCTCACCTCTTATCGATTGACGCTCATCAGTGATGGATTTGAAAAAAAAAACATACGGCAAACTAAGGCCCAAGCTCGCTTTTAGGGCAGGAAAAAACTGAACAAATCATCTAAGATTTTTCCTACTCTCACTTTTAGCACTCAGTGCTACCGAATCCCGAGTGCAGCTTGGCTTTTACAAGCAAATACTTGCTCAAAACCTCTTTAACAAGCTAACGAAAAGACTGCTCCTCTCAAAACACAGAGCACAAACAATTCAACACACAGACACATTCCCCTGTTTACTCCTGGATGACTCAAAAATTCTTACAAAGTGGATTCGCAGGGCTGCCAAACCGCAGCAGAAAGATCCACCAAAGTAAGCTGAAGTGGCGACTGGCATTTACCCAGCCAAAAAAGTGTGCAGGCGGAGCAATTTACACCTCAAACTCCAGAGTTCAGTTGTGATTTTGCTTGATCGATGGCACGGTTGGCTAACTTGCTTGAGGAAACTTTAGGGATTGAGAGTAGTTAGAGAATAACCATGAGAGGAAGCATTAGACCGCAACCAGCGTGACTAACATGCAACGCTGCTGCTATCAGGCGGGGTGTTTACACTGTCAGGTCTCAAAACACCTGTTGATAATTCTAATGAAGAGAATAACACTCCCAGCAGGGGAGTAAATTAACCTACTCCAGCCACAAACCGTACTAATAAGGTGCGATAAAAGGACTGCGCAACAATGTATGAATTCTAAGCTGTGGGTATATTTGGTGCTTTTGTGTCATACACAGTTATTAAACCAGCTCTGCACGCCTTTTAACTGCACACACACACACACACGCTCACACACAGACATTTCAATGCTATGGTGGTATGGGACTTCCTTTTATTCGCTTATTGCTGTAAAATGACAACTTTAGCCCGTGATTTAAGAATAACTAACTTACACTAGTGGCTCATTGTGTATTGCGCACACACTTCACACCGCAAAAGCCACTATTTGGTTGCACCAGAGTCGTGAAAAACACGCGTGCGCTCATACGTCAGATATAGACGTAGTTACACACCGTCAGTCAATGCAGCTCGTCCTTCCTCCACAACCAGCTCCTCATAATAACATCCATCGCCTAGCAACCACCTATCAGGAGACACATTCACCTCCGGACCTGAGTCGCATGCCCCTGAAAAGCGGCCAATCAGGTGAGCTGCTCCCTTGGGACATACTACCCTGATCCAGAGCATGGGGAGAGGAGGTGTAGAGGGAGAGACCATAAAGCTTCTCTATCACGACAAAAAAAGAAAACAAACAACCTTCCTGTCCTCTCTTTTTTTGTTATCTTGTTTTCTTGTCTGTTATTGGCATTGTATTTACCCAGCCAATCTCTCAAACCACATTCTCTCTCTCTCTGTCTATTACATTATTATAACAAGAATAACAAAATCTAACTTGTGTGTAATATGACATATAGTAGAGAAACACATGATATTGGATTATGTATGTGTGGATGTATGGTTGTCTCTCAGAGGGCGATAAGTGATGATTAGACATGAGTAGGGTGTCATTTATTCTAAACTAAATACTGGCAACATGCAGAGTTATGGTCCATTTATGTCTTCCTCCCTTTAATTAAATTGCACTTAACATTTTGCATTGCATGCAGTGTGTAATTAGATTTTATTAACTTATACTCATTTTATTGTTATTACTGTTGCTATCTGCTCTCCTTGCTAACAAATAAGACGTACAGCGAATACCAGGATTTTTAATACAGCCAGTCTCAGAGGGATTATGTCCTGGTTGAGAATGTCTGGATTTTTTTTTTTTTTTTTTTTGGAGGTGTCAGGTGATTGACAGTAAGCAGGGTTATGCAGTGATATGAAAGAACACCAGACATGGGGAGGCTCTGGTACGATGACATAATAAAACAGAAATTCCGACGGGACCGAATCAAACCTTTCCTCCCCGTTATGATTTTTCTATTGAGGTTTTTTTGTCACGCTGCAAAAAACTGACAGTAAATGGCTCCTTTGGTACAAAATTATTATTTTCAGATTATGCAAAAACAACGTCAGACACCAAATCTATTGCGTCTGTCATTTTATTTCTGTCCGTGCGGACAGTAAACATCGGCCTGAGTTTCCGATCATCTCTTGACTACACAGCTCGCGTGATTCTGCTGACTCCTGATATGCCACCGACATTAGGATGTCAAACTTGATCCAGTGTAAGCCGAGTCAAAACAGCAATGGAGGCAGAGGATCAGCCTCACCTCACTGTATAGACTCCGCTCGTGGCTTGGATATCCTCATGTACCCGAGGATTTGGATGGAATCTTGCAACACCTTGGGTTATATTTAGAAGTCATTTTTGCTATGGTAGCTCAGATGAGTCCATAAGTTCGCAAGGGTTATGTTAAATCATACAATCCCTCCCTGCATCGTGCCGACTTTTACTCGCCGATGGCTCCGATCAATCCTCTGATCCAATTGTCAAGATGGGCAAATCTGTAAATCGGTCTGATAATCCTCCGTTTTTTTGCTCCAGACTTAGTCCATCGCTCTGTCTTAAACCTTTCCTGACCCGCTCTCTCACTGCTGCTCTTCATGGTCCTCACAGTTGATGTTTCTAGGATTCCTTCTCCCTATTGGCTAACCATGCTAATACTAATAATATGTCCACACCCTGGACGTAAGGGTTTACAGAACGGAACGTTATGATGTTACCATGTCATCTTCATGAGTGGCAGGACTATATGTTTTAGTCTCAGTCTGCCCCTCCCTCTGCCCTCCTCCATCACTGTATCTCTCTCCGTCTATCCCCATGCCTCCATTGTGCTCCTTCCATCATCTCTATCTCTCCTTGGTGTGCAGTGCTTTTTCGCCTCATCGCTCCAGCAGC
Source organism: Brotula barbata (assembly GCA_900303265.1). NCBI lineage: Eukaryota > Metazoa > Chordata > Actinopteri > Ophidiiformes > Ophidiidae > Brotula > Brotula barbata. Next base: position 10,900 of record OMNV01016136.1, on the reverse strand, counting down.
CCCTCTGCCTCTCCAGCCCCCTCTCACTCTCTCTCCCGTCATTGTTCTCGCTCGATATCGTACATCCTCTCGCTGCTACCATCTCCATCCACCTACCCCCTCTTCTCTACCTCTCCTTGACTCCATCATTCCACTTGCTCCATCATTCCCATATTCATGTCAGCATGCTATGTCTTATCTATTGTCACATATTCTCTCTCTCTCTCTTCCTCCCTCTGTCTCTCTCTCCACCCCTACCCCCTCTCGTGTTTGATCTTCTCTACATGATATAATTGCTTTCCCCTCTTTGTATCTGAGGCCCATTAATTTCCACTTTTATTGCTCAAGAAAGACAAGTTTAAAGAAATTTGGGGTATTTATTTTGAATTAAAAAAGGTTGAAAACTGGTAAAATATTTTATCATGATAATAAAAAATTAATAACATTTGTCGTACAACTATTCATATGATAAGCCATTAATCGTGACTGATTTGAATTGTATACAATAGCGACTCAGCAATTACAATGGTAAGATATCAAATAATGCATAAAACAAAATAGAAGGGTGAAAATTAGTTAAAAATGAGTCAAGCCTCCCCTTAATATACAAATGTGGCTATTTTAGAGGGAAAACTGTTAAACCAGAATGCAGCAAGTCTCATATGGGTTTGGGTGTGTGTGTGTGTGTCTAATTGGTATGGCCCTTGTGTCCAGTCGTGATGGCTATGAACCAGAGCAGAGTTCAAAGAAAGGACAAGAGAAAGGAGGAGCTAAAAAGGTTGAACACACACACAGACACACACACACACACATTCGCGCGCACGATGTAATGGCAATTTAACATGATGACTTCCACATAATATGAGAGCACAGGGACACGCGTAGAAATTATAACTGTACATAGATGAAATGCCTAATAGTGCCTAACAATTTATTGGAGCATGGACACACACACACACACACACACACACACACACAATTCACCAAGACAGCTCTTTGATTATGTCACAGCCCTTGGGCCTGAATTGTCCCTAAATGATCAACACCCTGCTTTGAATCTGCACCTTGTGCGCATGTACGTGTGTGTGTGTGTGTGTGTGTGTGTGCTTCTTTCAGGCCCACAGTGCTAAAGGGAACAATATAATACAAGCATCACAATGACACCAAACACTCAAGGGAGCACGGTAAACCTTCTGCTACTCACACAGAGGTATAAAAGGAACGGAGGGACACGGAGGAAAAGAGGAAAAAGTAGAGTTGAGACAAAAGAGCAGACGAGAGAAAACTACAAATAGCAGCTTGAGATGGAGAGAGGAGGCAATCTGTAATGACAGAAGGGTAAGCAAAGAGATAGTAGGAGTACCACAGATAAGATCATTCAAAAATCAGATAAGATGAAATGCCTCATAAGAGATGGAGAGATTCTTCACCATCAGAGAAAAGTAAAGGGGAGAAGGGGGGCAGAAGATGAGAAAGAGAGAGAGAAAGGCAGAGAGAGTATACATTAAGAGGAGAAAAGGATGAATATGAGAAATGAGTGCTGAAGTGGGGCTGCCTTTTGAAAGCTATTTGGGTCTGAGTCTCCATTAATTCAGCTTTTAGCTCTGAATGTGAAGTGCTTTGGTAACAATGGATTCATCAAGCAGCCTGCACCATTTGAATTTAACTCCAGGAAAGGAGATTGGATGGAGAGAATGTTTACGGGGCGGCCGAGTGGTGTCACAGACAGGAATGAGGCAGAGGAGGGAAGGACGGAGAGTGCAGCCCTCTCTCCTTGTGTAGAGGGCTCTATAGAGAGAGAGAGAGTGGATGCTCGTGGGAAGGGCGGGGTGTCAACTTTTACTGTCACAAAGATGAGTTATTGTTTATTCACCAGCACATTTACAAAGGGAGACGGGCAGAAAAAGGGAGCCATTGTGTGTACGAGCACATTTATGCAAGTTCCAAGTGAGTGTCTGCATGCAAATGCACGAGGGTTGACTGATCAGTTCTGAGCCGGAGCAACGCATTTAGACTAGAGCAGGGAAAAGTTTCATTCCTTGGTGGTTTTTGTACTTTATCTTTAATCAGTTGACCAAACTCATTAGATCTTACAAGTTTTAGAGGTACAAACATGTGGCAGTGATGTACTTGCTGGCTGCTACGGATTATTGTAGCTTGGACTCTGCGACCCCTTCTTGATTTGCCCCCCCTAAGTCTTTCACTTCTTCGCAAACATGACGGCCACAGATAATGACGTCATATCTACTCTCTGCCTTAATATGGCCACTGGAGACAAATTTGTGAGACAAAAACTTGAAAATATAGTGTTTTTTTTGTCAGAAATACACGTCGCTTCACTACGGATCAACGTCATCACACAGGCCGTGTTATATGGCTGCATATTTTTATATATAGACGGTATATATATATATATGTGTGTGTATGCATGTACTGTACGTGTCAGTCCTTATTGTTGTCACTGGCGGACGTGGTTCAGGTCTTTGTCAGGGTTGATTGATCCAAAGCCTGACCTGCTGATTGGATTCCAACCTGAGGACACAGAACTACATTCTTCTCCCCCAGCCTCCAGGCCAGACACACCAAAAATGTCTGCACGCTGTTTGAATGAGTGTGTAGCTTTAGTTGATGATTTAGTTGCTGAGCAGTAGAGTCGGTTAAAACACGTATTTGACTTATTTTCTTTTGATTTCTTTATGTTCCTTATGTTGGCTGAGCACAACCCCAGTTTGTGTATTCTTAAGTTTCTTACTTTCTGCTTAACTATCGACTGCAAATTGTTGATGTTGTTCACCGTGTCTTGGGGAGCTGGGGAAGGAGTGTGTGTTCGCCCTAGTCAGGCCACAGTTAAGAATTCATCGGTTAACCCTCATAAGGTTATATGTGTGTGTGATTAGTAATGGGATGGTGTGGGGAGGGGGGTGCTGTCACACAGGCACCAGAGGGACAAACATGTTGAGTAATCTCTAAAGACACAGTGGTACATTTAAATAATTACATGCCATTTATTTCCTGGGAAAGCACATTTAAATGTCATCCTGGAACAAGTATCTGTGTTCACACAGAGTAGCCCACTAGGCCACATATTGGAAACGCCACACATTTTTCACATACCCCGATTCCCCAGCATAATTGACTATCCACTCCTCTTCTCCTCCCCTCCTCTGCATCCCTTCCATCATTCTCGACCCCCCCCCACTCACTCTGTCTCTCTCTCTCTCTTGTTCCCCCGTCTCCCTCTGCTGGGATTATTTACCATTTACAGTAGGCTGCCGCATCATCTGTCACTTCACTCGCCCGCTCATCTGTCTCTCCCTCCCTCCCATCTCGCTTGTCAAACACTGAGGTCATTGTGAGCGGTGAAATAACAGCAGACAAAAGCTCTGCCATTGTCTCCTTTTTCCCTATTCTCCCTGCTCCCATAGGCGAGAGATGTGGAGGTAAAACACCCAGAGAAACACCTCCACCCCCCCGCCTCATTTTCCTCCTGCTGACCTCACAGACTGCGATAAAGGCGTTCCAGTCAATTTATATGGCGCTCAGTAAACACCACGGTAACAACAACAGTGTTATGGAAGTTGTGTTTCTCTCAGCAATCACTTGTTATTACATATTAACACTTAGCTTCCCTGTTATAGTGCAGAGTTTAACACCTCAGCAATGTCCCCCGTTTTTACAGTTTACAGTAACATGAAATATTTGACGGCTGCACTTGGTTCGCAACACAGGCTGGAGACAAAATAACAGAGGCGGCAGGAAGGAGGGACAAATTGGGTATAAAATGCAATTTGCTCTGGCGGGTGCGATAAATAGAGTGGTAAAGTTGACCTGGATACTTATGTAGTGCTGAAAGTACTCATCGATTAAACAGTCTAGGTCATTTATCAAGTTTTAAATTAGTCAAGCTTTTTACCTTTTATCTGACAATGGAGAGCGCCATGAAATATGTGGTAAGACTGAATGCACAATCTGCAGCCTTGGGGCGCCCCGGAGGCTGACCTGGTAGAGAGCACGTCACTTACCGCAGCCTCGCAGGTTCGATTCCAACCCGTGCTGCATGTCATCCCCTCCCTCCGCCCTGTCATTCCTGTCTATCTCTCTACAGTACCTATCATAATAAAGCAGAAGTGTCAAAAAAAATCTTAAAAAAAAGAAAAATCTGCAGCCTGAAGTGCACCAATAACATGCAGTCCAACCGAAACTATACAGAGACACAAGGATGATAAGAAAAGTTAATTGAAGATCTTCATATCAACGTAAATATGAATAAATATAGAATGTCCTGGTCTTGCTTTTCACCTTTCACCACATTACAAGTACTGTCCTAATAATTGATTCATTATAATAAAGAATTTGTAAAAATAAGTGATAATGAAAAATGAAAAAATATTATTTATCATCCAACATGGATACACTGGGACCAAATATTTTCTCTCTCTCACACACACACACACACATAGAGACAGTATTCAAAAATTCTAGAGACTGACAGTACATGAAAAGGTTTTCCTCCTCCTATTTCATGTTCCCCCAGTGGAGCTGCTCTGTATTGACAGAGCAGAATGGTGAAGGCCCTTGACACTGCATGAGACAGAACAGTGTGACACAGTTCTCACACTACCTGTAAGAAACTAAATACTAATTCAGCACATCCCTCATTCCATGAAGGGCATTTCATGTTGTTGAAATGATTTCAATGCGAACCAACGTGAAGGCAAGTTCAATTTACAACGCTCAAAGGTGAATAAACACCGTTTTTTAAAGCAGTGAAGCGAGGCCAGAGATATGAATTATATTCATTTTGGAAACAAAGATCTATGTGAATAACAGCAAAATAGTGAAAGCACACACGAGGCAGCTAATTTTTTTTCTCATTAAAACTATTCCTTTAACATGTCAGCCTTAAGCACCACAGTCTATTTATTATGATATTCTGAAGGTCAACTGAAGAAAACTCCTTTACCATGTGAGGTATGTGAGGGAAAAGGTGAAATGTATTTGTATGGATTCATTTTAATAAGTCTGTGATGAGTAAGTATCACAAAGTGTGTTACGAGTCACTAAAATCAACCGAATGGAACAGACACGATGTATTTCACAGAGTAAAACGCTAAACTCATTCACTAAACTAGGCTCACTAAAACGCTTATGTAAACACACACAATTTTTCAGCGCTTTTCAAGGCAGTCGGACGGACCAAAACGCTGCGAAGACTTTCAAAGCAGTCCTCCGTCTGACAGAGATTCGGTCCACAGAGTCCTGCTAGTAGCAGGATGGGGGTCAAAAGTGCACAAAAATGAGCTCAGGCTTGATTGTGCAGTGCTTTACAGGTAATCATAAGAACTTCAAAATCAATCCTGCATTTCACTGCCAGTCAGTGACGTGAAGCATGAATAAGTGTGATATAAAAAGATTTGCTCTGAACCAGATACAATCTCTCCAGCATTGATTTCTTATTTAAGAAGCCTAGCAAAGAGACAAAAGAATTATAGCTTATTTTATTGTCATTTAGCGGGTAAATATTCTATGGCGACTCAACAGAGTTTAGAGAAGATGATTTTGGAAGGGTTGAAAGCAGGTCAGGGATCAGCACGAACAATATTTTAACATGATGTTACAAGAGCCGGATGGAGGGAATTTTTTAAACAGATTTAGCAGCTGTGCAGATATAGCAGAATGCCGTCGGCATAAGTATGCAGACGAAAAATGTTCTTTTAATGTTAGTAAAATCTATAAATAACAACTTTGACTGCAGTTTTAACATTTAAAAGGATTTAGCAAATAAATGCAGGCTCAAAAAATTATTTCATCATATAAAGTGTACAGAGAGTAAAAGGGGTGCCAGGGTGAAGGGTTTTTTTTCCCGTGATATTTCTGTCACATTCCTCATTTTTGGGTGAGGCAGGATTGAACCATAGGGGAGCGGTGTGTCTGTCACATGGGGGGGACAGTGGGTGAGGAAGAAAAGTGGTGCTGCGTTGATGGGATTTTTATGATGCGCCGTGTCGGTGGAGCGTGGAACCGGACGAAGGGGGATAAGGGCCCGGAGAGAAGACCATCAGCAGGCCCTCTGGGAAGACACGCTCCAGAGCGAGAGCCCGGTGGGTTGGTAGGACAAGAGTGGGACGAGCACGCATGCAGTAGTAGTAATGGGTAATTTCATCAGGAAGTTTATTTTGGATTTCCGATGACAGAAGGACTTCAGCGACTTTGGTTAAAAGAAAGGGAACAACTTTTGGAAACAGATGTTGGGCCTGAACATAATGCGGAGTGAGCACCATGTGTTGCTGTTTGTGGTCAGACGGCGACTGCATTTCATTGGCTCTGCACTCCCGAGTTTCACATTCATCAAAGTGAATATATTGAAGCCCCCGTTGTCTCTGTGTGATATTTAACATCTGTTTTATGATTGTCTTTGGCAAAATATGGTGTCGTACATAAAACCCTATCCCATGTTTATACCTTAGCGACAGTAAGTCGAAAGACAGAAAAATTATTAAGGGGACAGATCACTCAGTTAACCTCATCCACCCTGCTGATTCTGGCAAGACTGCTGACATTTCACTCTTGACTGAGCACAGAAATAAAGCCACAATTTCCCGTCTATGTGAGTGAGTCATTAAGTCCCAGCCGTGCAAAGGGAAGGCCATTATTACCAGAGTAAGGAGCAGTCAAATTATTCCTGTCAAAAAAAAAGCATCACTTTTGTCAGAGACACCCTGTAGAAGTCACATCTTGTCACCGTGAAAATTTGGACCATGCAGGTTTGTAGTTTGAAAAAATGAGATAGCATTTGGATGTAGGACATCTTCCATGCATTACTGGTATTTGCAAATGTGAGTGAAAATCCTGACCTTCAAAGTGGACTTTTCATGTCCCTTTTTTTATTAGAACACTTTCCAAGGCTGTAAAGTGAAAAAAAAACCCCAACAGGTTTTCCTTTGCCTTGCTGCTGTGCACACTGAGTGAAAACAGGCCATTTTAGGTACATTTTCTTCAAGGTGACCCTCATATAAAGCCTCTCCGCTGCTCTCTGTTCTGATTGCCCAGCTTTGTCAGGCTTGACCGTGAAACACAAATGATGAACAAATCCTGGCCCCCTACCCTCATAACTCATGTCTCTCATCTAAAGTCCCATAAAATCATTCATGACTGAATCGCAAATTATCGAAACCACCGGCAAGGGACACCTGCGTTGTTTCATTTTTGCATTTCGCTTCCACTTCGGTGACCAAAACTAAAGCAGCACTAAAGTTTTTCTCCTTTAATCTTTTACCTTTACCTAATCTTTTATCTTTCTTTACACTGACCCATGTTGAACGTCTGACATTAGCTAAATTTCCTGCAGTTTGTCAGCGTAAATGGTTATTTACTGGCGTTTCTATATGTAAATAAGAGCCGCTGTGATTTAGAATGAGAGAGATTTATCAAGGCAGTTTACGAACACGTGTGTGTGTGATCCCTGCTTATGCACATTTGAAAAATACCAACTTTTTTGCATGTACATTTTGTCTGTACGAGTGAATTTCAAATATTTTCTCCACAGTGTTGATCCATGTGGGCCAAGGTGTGTAGGAAGGTAATGTGACCTGTCTTACGTATTGATGTAAATGTGAACTATACCGGTAAAAGACTCAAAAACAAAATTTTGGGAGGAATTCAGGACCTTTAGTTTTGCTTTACTGGATACATTTCTTCAGATGGAAACTCAGGTTTTGCTGAATATATACTCCATTTACACTATTAAATGGTGGAAAACAAGGAAAAAGCATGTTATGTACTATTTTATGCACAATGTTTGTTTAGGGTTAGAGGTGCATTAGAGGTTAAACAGGAATGGGAATTAGGTCTCAGCTACTGCTGCTGTCAGGCGTTTTACGGTCAGGGGTCAAGGAATAAGGGTAAATAGTGTGTGTGTGTTTGTCTGAAGTCTACCCGTGTCTGCGTCGTTTGTGTTTGCGTGCCGTCCAACGTGCGCGTGATGCAGTGCTTGCTGTGGCTAAAGTACATCTCTCGCTGTGTGCAATCAGGAGCCAGTCTGCAGTAGCTTTTTCTCATCCTTCCGTTGTCTCCTCAAATGGCAATTTGTAAAACACGACCCTCTGTTAGCCCTCTCCCTCGCCTCACAGCACGGCAGCTCTCCTCCCTCATCCATCCTCGCCTCTCCTCCACGCATCGCCGTTTTTCCTTCCTCTCTCCCTTTCCCCCCCGCTATCTCCTCTCCTCTCCCCTCCTTCCTCTCCTCTCATTTCCATACCTCATGTGCACTCTGCATCTTCTGCAATCTCCCTCTGTCTGCCCGTTTATCTCTCTGTTAATCTTGCTCTCTCATTTGCCCTTCCAAGTCCGTGTGATTTTTCTCCTTCATTATCTCTACCTCTTTTTCTTTGTCCATCCCTTCTGCTGCACTCTCATTACCTCCTCGCTCACTCCCTCCTGAACTTTTATGACTTTTTTTTAAGAGATCTCGGATGGATTGTTAGACATGTGGCAATTACTGGGGGCTTGTTTCGCTGCATAAGGTATCACCCAGACGTGCACATCCAGATGTATCCACTGTTGAAACTTCACTTTTAACTGCAAATTTTACAAACTCCTCCCCCCTCTGGCTCTGTTCCCGAGAGGAAGTACTTGGAACAATAAAGATTTGTACACTTATGCTGTCACACAGAGTTCCAAGGAAAGACCAGCAGCCCGGATGGATGAGCCAAGAAGGAGTTTCTTCACACTTAACACTTTGAATGACACACCAGGAAAAATAAACAGCGAAGAGAATAAAATTCTATGAACGGCTGGGCCATCTTCATGTTTTGTAGTTAATTGAGTTAATTGTGTTACTTCTTGTGCCTTTTTTTACTGAACACACAGAAGTGCTTCAGCAAGGTTGGCCGCAGTGACTGTTACAGAGACTGAGCCTTGATATTTCAGAGAGAGAGAATGGATGAGCCTCAGTAATAATTGGTGGAACAGTGAAAGAAGACAAAATGAAACATAAATGAAAGAGGAGCAAATAAGTTGAAGGGCAGATGTGATAAAGAAATGGCACAGGCAGACTCTGAATCAGCGCCACTTATCTTGTCTCATTTTCTGCTAATAAAGTCGATTGTTTACCCTCTCCTGTTACTCAATTCGCCACCATTAAATTTGTGTCATTATTTTGCATTATTGCCCAGATGTCTGCATCCATGGCTCCTTAATCCTGAGGTAAATAGTCCCTCGCTCTTTCATCTTCATTAACCATGCCTCTCTCTCTCTCTCTCTCTCGCTCTCTTCTCACAGTCCTCTCCCTACATCCAACCACACACACAGACAAACACAAACACACATGCACTTGTGTGTTTCACTGGGGATTTCCATGACAACGTCAACCTGACAACCATCCTTCGGTCTGAGGTTCGGCTCATTTGCATGGCATTTGCATGTTTCCAGAGCGACCGGCGACATTTGACTTTGACAGTGGTGCTGAAACTGGTGTGACCCTGTCCATTTCCCCTGCCCGCTCTCTCCACACGTGCGTATCGCTTCACTTTACCCATTCACTCAGGGTTTCACATCCCTCCCTTCTGTCCATTCTCAGCGAGCGATAGTCAGCGTGTTCCATTTTCCTCTGAGCCGGTCCTCCTCCCGCTTCTGTTTTGAAAACACACAGCTCACAATTTGTCAAAATGGCTTTTTTCTTTTTTCTTTCACCTCCGTCTTCTCCATTTCTTTTCATTTGCAAACATCTCCCTTCGACTATTTTCCGCCCTTTTCTACTTCTTTTTCCCATCGAAAAGACGCTGCAACTGCGAGTCTTTTATTCGTCCTGAATGAGTGTCACACATGCAGCCTGTTTGCTAATGGACAAAAGACTTTCCATCTATTTCCTTTAGAGGCAGACACAGCTGTTGCTAAACACGCGTGCACACATGTCTCTATTGACACCGCATCACATTGAACATGCACACACAGCCATTGACAGTCTATCACAAGAGAAATACTGGCATAAAAATGTGCGAACCAGCGTACACACAGACACATGTAACCCCGCTCAAGTGAGACATCTCGAGGTCACATGTCACACAAACGCACGCTTTGCACGGTGGCACGTGTCCACTTTGCGAAGAGCGCTCCTTAATCGCTGGCAAATGTCTCTTTCGCGTGGAACAAATTGGAAAACGTTTCCTGACTGGTTAACAAAAAGCCAAATATGCCTGCCGTTTTGTTCGGCTCTGCTCTTTTGTTTACTTTTTTTCCTCCTTTCATTTCCAATTAAACACATTCTTCATAACTGAGATTAGCATCACTAATTTTCGCTCTCCTCTCTGCAACAAATGTACCGACAACAACATCACGGCAAAGTGGCAAAGTTACCCCCTTCCACCTCATTCCCTGTGGCCTGCTTGAGATTTAACAAAGTTTTAAACTGCGTGAGAGAACATTGTTGCTGTTGCTGTTGCTGCTGCTGTTGTTGTTGTTGTTGTTGTTGTTGTGGTGTGGTGCTGCCTGCTTCATTCAAATTTCACACTTTATATTATAAAGCCTGATTTAATTGGTGGTGCTGGTGGGGAGCAGGCGTGTTTATAGGCTTTATTACTAGCCAGCATACATGTGGCATGTAAATTTGAGACAATTCATCTGTGTGCTGTGAGTGTGTGTGTGTGTGCTGAGAGGGAGAGCGAGAGAGAGGGAAGGAGAGGAGAGGAAGCAGTTTGTATTCATTAAAGTTTGCGTCTGTGTCTCTGTGTGAATGTATTTGCGTGTGCTTGTGTGAGCGAGAGACCGAGATAGGGACATTGTGTATGCCATTAAAAAAATAAATCACCGCTCTGTCTGTCTCTCTCGCTCTCTCTCTCTCTCTCTCTCTGTCTCTCTCTCGTTCTGTACATGGCTCTCGTCTGGCATTTTAAAAGGCGGCCAGAGGAGGACAGAGAAAGCTTTA